>OX596247.1:8774600-8825166 GCA_951394255.1 Polyploca ridens
CACTTATTTGCGGTTAGTTTTTTTTTCTGGATTTTATTTGTATTATTGAATAATAGTATTTGGCGACTCTCAGAAAAATGGCCGCACGGAAGATTGGAAGAAGTAAGTAGGTACCTACTGATGATGAGGTACAATGCCACTTGCATTGTACCTCATCATCAGTAGGTACCCACGTTAACTTCTGCAACACCGTTAAGATGAATATTTTGAAGAATGAAGACTTACATAGGACAGTAAGTGGTAAGGCCTGCGCACATACTAAGCTGTCGTCATTTCGTCTGTATGAAGGAGCGCAACACGTCAGCCATGACTCGTCGTACTCGCGGTCTATCGTCAGTTGGATCTCACTCACCACCAGACGTTGGGTAGGCTCCATCTGTTATACAAATGAATTAATAGAACATTTAGATTGGCGTTACCGTACCTTCATGCTGCTCAAACAAGTAAAATCTACATTTTATTGCATTACAAATTACATTCATTTCATTAATTTGGTAGTGTGGTATGGACTCCCCAGTATCAAGTTCATATCGACCGTCTTGAGAGGATACAGAACATTTTCCTAAAATCATTAAGTTATAGGACCGGTATATATTTTGAAAATGCCGTGGAGTCTGCAGCGCACTTCCAAATACCTACTCTTTGTAGTAGAAGATTGTATTTAGATAGCATATTCTTATTTAAAATTCTCAAAAATGTAATTGAATGCCCTAACCTTTTACGAAACATAATGTTTTATATTCCGCACAACACCTTACGACCTCGAGATTTGTTTTATGTCAGTTTTGCCCGTACCAATTATTGTCAAAATACATTTTTCAGACGAGTAACCACTTTTGTTAATAAAAATCTTCATAATATTGACCCGTTTCATGATTCTATGTTTTAAATTAAAAAACAAGTTAAAATAAAATTATTTTGCTCTGTTTAAATTTGTAATTGTAATTTTTTAATGTCGACACTGTTTCATTGTTTACCAAATTAATAAATAAGATAATATGTAATGTATTTTATGGGCCTCCAGGTCTTTACTTACTTTATTGTTTTCAAATTTATAATTGTATACGACTGTATGTGTCCTTAATGAATAAATAAAATAAATAATAATACTTTCACGCCTAAACCGCTGAACCGATCGCGATGAAATTTGGCACGCAGAGGGGCTATGGTATGGAAAAGGACATAGACTACTATAAAGGATGTTTTTATTAAAAAAACATACATATGTAATGCAATGAATGTAGGTTTAGTACATGAAGTTTGCTGTAGCTAGGCTAGGTACACTTACAGTAACATTTTGTTCCAAGTTAAGTAATTGCGCGTCTCCAAGACGCCACACGAGAGGTGGATTGGGGCGAGCGCCCAACACTCGGCATTGGAGGGCTAGGGCTTCGCCCGCCCGCACCCTCCCTCCTACGCTGCCCTCTAAAGTCTCGCCACGGAGAGATACCAGTTCCGGTGGCACTAATAGAAATACATAAATAATATTCTTCACAAGGTTGTCGACAATCGTCATCGTTAGTAAACGATCAACCTTTGTATGGGATTGACATTTCAAATCGAAATATCATGTGATTTTTAATGATCTCTTATGTCAATCCCATATAAAGGTTGATGGTTTAGTAACGATGACGATTGTCGACAACCATCTTGTTTAGGGGGGCTGGTCCCAAACTAAGCAGTTCTTATACTTTGGAAACCAAAGAACTGATATTATTAGGTACCTAATAATATCAGTTTGTTGGTTTGTACATATTACTAATATTTAGTAATTACACCCAGACTCAGGACAAATAAACATATTCATGCACTCTAATGTCTGTCCTGGGTGGGAATCAAACTCACGACCTGTGCACGTGGCTAGTATTAAGTACCCTTATCTATTTCATCTGATTTCTGTGAGTACCCATTATATTTACATATGTTTTACATTCATAAACCTCTTACGCCTAAAATCAGCGATTTATATGAATTACTACAAAGGTTTGTAGTAGCATAGGCCTCGTACACGCAATAATTATGCGGTTTCATTTTCATCTGTGAGCTAAAAAGGCAATGACCTATCTGTGCAAGTGTATTCATCATAGACAATTGTAATTAATTTATAATATGCATTTATAACGGTTATTAATTATTATATTTAAAAAACGGCCTCATTTGTGGATATAAATCTTTACAATATCTAGGCTTTAGCCTAAAACTGTTTGGTTTTTAGGGTTCCGCACCCGAAGGGTGCCAAACGGGACCCTATTACTAAGACTCCGCTGTCCATCCGTCTGTCTGTCAGTGGGCTATATCTCATGAACGGTAATAGGTAGACAGATGATATTTTCAGATAATATGTATTTCTATTGCCGCTATAATAACAAATAATAAAAAAAAATTGAAATAAAATTAAAAATTGAAGGGGGCGTCCATACAAGTAACGTTTTTGGTGTTTTGTTTTCATAGCACAATGAGTTAGTTAATATTGTACGGAACCCTCCGTGTGCGAGTCCGACACGCACATGGCCGGTTTTTTTTATTGAAACGTCACCGTCTCGCTTCCTCCAAAGATTTTAATGAAATTGACTGGCTTCTAAATTTTAATAGGGAACCCCCTTTAGTCAAGCAACGGTTCGGATGGATATTTTTGAAATTACTTAGGTAGGTATATGGAATTAATACTCGGTAGCCGGACTTTGATGTCGTTAACATTACATGCAATAGAACAGGAAGTACCTACCTAGATACCAAACTAATTTTAAGTAGAGCATCAGATAATATACCGTGATCATAAAAGCTGCCGGTCCTACCTACCTAGCTGCTGCTACCTTAGTCGGAAAAGTACTAGCTACTGGGTTTGGTTTGGTTTGGTAAAGTAGTATATGTATTATATCAGTTATCTGGTTTCCATAGTACAAGCTCTGCTTAGTTTGGGATCAGATGACCGTGCGTGAGGAATGTCCCAGGATATTATTATTATTATATCAACGAAAATTCATTTTACAAAAACCTCTTGAATCTTTTAAAAAAATAATCCATACTGACTGATCATCACAAAAATCGGCCCGCATCCTTTTCATATGCTTTTTAATTGTTTCAAATAAAAACTGTGTTATTTTTGTCTATTTCGAGACTCGTACGGATAAGACGCGCGTCATTTAACTACATTATGATATGAAAAAAAAAAAACACCAGGCATCGCTATTCATGTCTTATTTAGGTAACATACATTTTAGTGCCTAAGATCAGTAGTACCTTATCAATGTGTCGAGGCCCGAAGATTACCTAAGAGGACACCTGCCTGCTCTGTACAAAATGATAAGCATACTTAGGTACTTAAATACATAGCTCATACAGACATAGCTCGTAGAGTTAGTAAGCTGAAATTAAAATTATGTATTTTTTTTAATCAAAATGTGAAAGCTTTTAATCACTTTATTTTGTGCTTAATTGTTAAAGAAATAAAAATACAAAAATAATGCAGGAATTAAAATGCTGGTGGTCTGATTTATGTGGTGACTCGTAAGCAATGTTAAGACTTTCTCTCTCAACTTTGACCACTTTGACGTGCACTCACGGAACATATCAATAGCGATGTCTATAGAAAGCGGCGTGGTCTTGTCGTTGTTCTTGGCGAAGCAAGTGAGGACCCGCCCGTGGTCTTCGCGCTGCAGCGGCCCGTACATCAGGTCGCTGCGCACACGCTGCTCCGATATTGGCGTCGATGTATCCTTCAGAAGACGCTGGTCAGAATACCAAGATATTGATGACAGTGGTTTACCTATTTGGAAATAACATCACGTTTATCACGGCTTCATCTTTATTCTCTTAAAATCTAGACATTTTAAGAGTGATTGCGTTCAAAAGAAAAGAGCAATACCAAAAGAGAAGTCCAAATCAGGGTTATTCACCGTACCTACAAATTAATTTACTATCGGAGCACCTGCAGTAAAATGGATCCCCATGGGTTATACACATACTATTTTGTTTTATGCCAAATCTGAACAAAAACAATATGACAAGTTTTATTTTAAAATGCATAATAGGTATCTAATATTTGTAACTAGCTGTCCCCCGCGGTTGTACCTGCGTTACCGGGATAAAAAGTCCTTCTGCATACCATAGGCTATCTGCATGCCAAATTTCATGATGATCCGTTGAGTTAAGTTGAGTAGTTGAGGCGTGAAGGCGTAACAAACAAACTCACTTTCGCATTTATAATAGTTAGGATCATCATCTGCCTGCCCTGTTCCCAATCATTTGGGGTCGGCACAATATGTATGCTTCTTTCATTCGTCTCTTCTATCCGTCATACTAGCATCCACTCCTTTCTTACCCATGTCAACTTTCACACAATCCATCCATCTCTTTTTTGGTCTTCCTCTTTTGCATTTATAATAGTTAGAATTTAAAATTATTTCGTACTTTATATCATTCTCAACTTAAAATCTTATTGGGGTTAATCGATTCTTTGTTAGGTACCTATAGAATAACTTTAAGCTATAAGTAACTGCCATTGAAAAAAATACTTTCAACTTTACTATAAGTAGGTACAGTCGATACATTAGCACAATAAAATGTTTAATAATAACTTTAACATCGCCAGCTTTTTAAATAAATGATATGCACTTAAAAATGATTACTTTTAACTTTAAAATTGCAATCCTTATATGGACACTTTAATTGTATTCAAGGAAGTTGTTATTCACAGTTGTATTCATATTACAACAACGCACATCTGTGATTTTTAAATCCATTTATTTATATATCGACATAATTTTGAACTTACTAATTATTTGGTGTACCTCCTTTTCAGAGGGTTGATAATGTGCCTTATACAGGGTGTTTTTGGTCAGCGACAAGCGATCCAGGAGGCGGTAGTACAAATAGTACATTTTCCATAAATGGACCTAATTCCATTAAATACTGTAAATGCGTTGAGAAATACCTTATTCAATTTGAAATAAAATTACCGCAAAGTATGGTCACTAGCCACGTGCACTGCCTAGAGCTATGCGCAAGCTGCCATTGCCCCACCCCTTTACTCCCTCGCACTCCCGTTGAGTATTACGTCTATATTTTAGCTTATTACATGATTTTTAAAATAATATTAATTTTATTTTTATTATTATAAACAAATAAAGTATTTTTTTTAGCACCAGTATCAGTTGTATTATCGACCCTGAGTCGCTCGTCGCTGACCAAAACAACAACCTGTATATTAAATATATTTGAAGTTTGAAGCCGCACTTTTATAAGTATCTAATTCTCATACAAAATACTGGATTAGGTCAGATGGTTTTAACCTTGCGAGGCGACACCGTATGCTACGCGAAAACTAACTTCATCCCGCATTTTCACTCGCGCTCCTGGGATGAAAAGAACCTAGATACTAAGTAAGTCCTAGAACTTAAAGTAGGTAACTATATGTATATATTATTATAGGTATATATTATGTATATTTTTTTTTTTAATTAAATGGGCTTGCGTTTGGCCACTGACCCGCCCGTAAGGGGCGATGACGAAGCCTAAGATGAAACACGCTTACCCAGAAGAAACCTATTCACTCTGGCCTTGAAAGTACCTAGATTGTAAGCGTCAGGAAACACAGACGCCGGAAGCAAGTTCCACTCCCTTGCTGTCCGCATTATACTTAAATGAGGATGCAAAACGCTGTGTCCGTATATTCGGTATGTCAACAAAGTACGGGTGATTTTCCCGGCGTCTTGTGGTTCGGTGTAAAAATGGGGATGGTGGAATAAAGTTGAACAATTCCTGCGCACACTCTCCAAAATATACCCTGTAGAAAACCGATAAGCAAGCAACCTTTCTTCGATGGTCAAGGCTCGTGAAACCTAACTATTAAATCCGGTCAGACCTTACGGATACGTTACATTAAAAAACACACACATAGTTTCGTGGTGTACGTATGACCACGAAATTAGGTAGTATGTGCCAAATTTTATTTTATCTAAGTAACAGCGAAAGAATTGGCGAGGGTTTAATTAATAGATGAGAAAAAAAATGCCCGTACCTCCAAAAGCAACACAGAAAAGATGCACGGTGTCTCCAACGTAGTAGGGGCCTATGTTTTGGCTGACATTGACGCCGGCGCTCGCCTTTGCCACTTGAGTGCCATTCTCGTGTATCACCCATAGATGTCGAGGTGGCTCTACAAGCAAAACATTATTAGAAAGTTTTACAGGAACATAAAGGGCGATGTCGGGTTAACTCTGTCGCAGCCAACTAGCTGTTCAATTAACGGCCTAGCCTTTTTACTAAACGGCGCTGTTCATCTAACGGCCTGAATGATATACAACCATTCAATCAAACAGCTAGGCAAATTAGTTAGATCGATAACGTTTAACTAATTGCCTAGCCTAGTAATTTAAATTTAGTTCCACATTCTGCCACCTGGAGCTTAAACCCAGTGAGACTCTGTCAATAAGGCCGTTTCCCACAGTTTGATTGCGTTTACGCAAAATAATAGTACAATGGATGACTTGGAAGAGTGTAGTTAAAAAAAAATTTGAAATTAACTGAAAACTGAACTGAACTTGACTGGAAAGTGAATTGCATTGTTAAAAAAATATTTTAACGATGCATTTTTTTTTATACCACTAAGGCGGCCCGCCTGATGGTAAGCGGTTACCGTAGCCTATGGCTTGCAACACCAGGGGTATCACTCTGAAAGTCTTGCTGAGTTTTTTGCCTGTTCTTCTCAGTTGAAAACCGTTTCCGAACTGGTGGTAACTTCAGTAGCTTTGACCTTCATAAGTGCCCTCATCATATCAACCCATTCGATGTCCACTGCTGAACATAGGCCTCCCCCATTGATTTCCACTTCGAACGGTTCTGGGCCGCTTGCATCCAGCGGCGCCCTGCGACTCTGACTAGGTCGTCGGTCCACCTGGTGGGAGGTCGTCCCGCTCGGCGCTTTCCAGTACGTGGTCGCCACTCGAGAACCTTTCTTCCCCAGCGGTTATCGGCTCTTCGAGCGATGTCGCCTGCCCATTGCCACTTCAGTATGTGCCCTACTAGGGCCTAAATTGAACAAATGACGTTGACTATTGTATGAATGGCCTAATCATCAGCCAGCCAGTTCATTAAATGTTGTATTAGACGCTACGGCTAAATATCATTCATGCTGCTAGTTGGACGGCACCGTTTAATAAAAAGGCTAGGCTGTTAATTGAACGGCCAATAACGCTACCTAGTTGACTGCAACAACTCTTTTGCAGAGGCATAATTTTTTTCAGTTCAGCTGAATCTCCCATCTTTCGTAGCATTTCTAAGATCATGTGTTCTCGATGTATTTATGAGTCTCAACCTAAATAATTTACGTTTTCATTGTAAGTAGGTATATTATTCTGAATTATTCGGATACCTATTTTCCATGGAAATTGTCATTCACAAAAAAGTATAACAACACAAGTCAGAATATGAATGTAATGTTTACATCGCGTAATTGTTTAATAAATGGAGCGAATTGTTCCGGCGCTGTCAGCTTCCTCATTAGCCCGCGGACCAATTAACCGCGCCGAAGCGGCCGCTATTCCGCTAGGTAGGAATATTTCAGCTCCGCTCTGCCAGTGCTGTTGTTGATCTACAAATAAAACTAGATTTCTCTTTTATCCACCAACTATCAGATTAATTGGCGCTTTCAGACAACGAATGAATGCGAATTATCTGCAGTGCAATGACCCAAAATAAAAATATTAACACACTTCTCTCGTAACACTAACAAAAGGTTACGAGAATCATAAATAACTGTCCTATCAGTCCTTCCTACCTACCTTCTTGTACGTCATTTTTTATTTAATTGTTCTTACTGTGTATGTACCTATATGATTTTGTTTGACCGCAATCTCACCATGGTAAGTGATTATGTGGCGAACATGGTAAGCACACAAAGTCCAGAAGGAACTGGCTCTCAAGTGCAGCTGTCGGAACACACCGATAGGTGCTTGGCGACAGATTTTCACTTTGAGGATGGTAGCCAATATGGGAACTATAAAGTACCCTACCACCGTGTAAATTTGTACCTACATGAGCTGCTACACTTGATTCGATAATTGCTTACAGTATTTACTAGGTAGCCAAGCATTTCGGTGTTCAGACGATCGTTATCTTGCATAGCACAAGCTAGGTGCCTTTTTGGCCTCACACAACTTTTAGGCTGCGCATCCACCATAGGTTTGCGAGGTAGCGGAGCGGTGCGGGGATGCGTAGCGAAGCTGTAAAACGGTGTGACTCCTTCCACCAGAGATGTGCGAGGAATGTGTCCCTACAGATGAACGGTGCGACGATAGGTAGCGGACTCTTTTCGGACATGACCTCTACCAACCACCATCTATTGACTGACTGGTTGGTGCACATTTGCATTCGCACATTCGTCGCACGCATTCCTAGCTTGTTCTTTATATACAAAAACCTCGCTCCGCTAAACCCATATCCACCAGAGTTGCGCGGAGCGAGGCTAAATTAAGTGATTCTATTGGTGCTTAAAAACACAACCTTCGCAACGCAGCTTAGCACATCTCTGGTGGACACTCAGCCTTAATTGTGTATAATGTGCTTCTAAATTATGCTTTTGTTTTTACATGAGTCCAAAATAAATGTCTTTTCTTTCCTTCTTGATTTTCTTTCTAATAATAGGAGCTGAAGAGTTTGTAAGTATGTTGAACGCACTGATCTCAGGAACTACTAGTCCGATTTAAAGAAATATAGATAATGTGTTTATTGAGGAAGGTTTTATGATGTATACATATAAGTATATAGCTATAATCCAAATCGAACGCGGGTAAATAGTAGGTAAGTATTGAATCTTCAGTAATGAAATTTCAGAAAGGTAGTAGCGTTTATTCTCTCAAAGAGCAGCTCGACTGGGGAAGTACCTTACAGAATACCGCCGCCAAATAAGTTTAGTCTTCCTGCGCGTGAGTAAGGTCGCCAGAGCTCATTAGGGAGAGGGAAAAGGTCGGTAACGCGTGAGTGATGCTTCGTGTGTTCCAAGCGTCCATATGGCTACGGTAACCGCTTACCATCAGGCCGGCCGTATGCTTGATTACCGACTTAGTCATATATAAAAAAACTATAGTTAGGTATAAAGCTTTTCATAGGTACATCAGGTACCTTTCTATCTAAATGTACCTAAATCAACAAAATATACAATCTTCCATAATACCAACCTATAACAACGAGCTGCACGAATGTTTTGTGAGTAGGGCTAGAGACAAAATCCGCTAGGCAATGATATAACCCCGCGTCTGAGGGTTGCACTGTGATGATCTGCAGTTTGTCCAGGCCTTCAGACGGCGCCGTCACCAGCTGGTACCGGCCGCCGGCCGAGGTGGTGCTCCCGTCACCGCCGCGCAAGTCTCGACTGCTGATCCAAATTAATCGTAAGTATATTACCTTTTTATTTGCACCGATAGGTAGGTAAGTCTCTATCATCTATCTTCTATAGGTACTTATGAAAGATAAACTGATTGACAGATGCATGCAAGGCTCTAGCTGCAAGGTTTAGAAACATCAAAATTTGCTCACAAATTCTTTATAATTACATCAGATAATGCTGCCTCCATTGGGAGTAAAATAGAAGACCGAAGGAGACACCGCCGCGCGTGGAAAGTACTTAGGTACTGGGAAGTTAGTATTTTATGCATAGACAGTTGGTACCCAACCCATGGATATCAATCAAATGCCTAGTAGTTAACTAACTAATTATAATAAAATCACTAGCATTCACGTTAATGTTCCTTCTCTCTGAACATTAAATGCATAGTAATTTTCACTCACCTTTCAAGTCTACTTTAAAGTCAGATTGTCTAGTAATGATAACTAATGATCCGAAAATTAGTGTTGCGAATCGTAAATAAGTACCTATCTACATTGTTTAGTTGGCCTAATTGATACAGAACTTTCTAGATTCTAGATAGGTACTTAATTATGCTTTTGATTACGCGGGGTGGTGCTTATGCATATCACCTACCTAATATGTCTTAGGTATACCTATGCGGCTATGCCTGAAATTAATATTCGACCTTGATTTGAGATTGTGGATTGATATTTTATAAAAAGTGTCAAAATATCAACCCACAATCCTTTTCTCGAAGCGCTTCGTCATTTTTTTTGAACCCTCATAATTTGGGTTTGGATTATACCAGATAAACAAAATTCTCAGGATATGATGTCAATAGTGACCTTATTATTAAAACTTGGAAATTTCAATAAAAAAACCATAAGCCAATTACAAAAACAAGTGAAATCCCACCAAAAACATGTTTATGTAAAATGTTGCCAAGACATATGGCTCGCACTGTCAAAAAGTTATCAGATCTCATGTAGAGCCAAGCTTATAACTCTACAAGCCCTAACTTCACAAACTCTACACACCGTAGTCAAAATATGTGGCTTGGACGTTTCACTGCCGTCACATGGGTGTAAGGTGAAAAAATTATTCACTGTTCATTACTTTTTTGTTATACAATAGTTCCTGTTTCGGGTTTTTCCGTCAACTACCCAACCTCCTTCGATCCGCAGTGGACACGCATGGTGGAGTATCTGCCCATTCCCTTTCACCCTACTTTATGAAAAGAAGCCTGAGCTCAGTAGTGGGACAATATAGGCTGATGATGATGATCCATATAGGTACATATTCAAGATAATCTCTTACTATTTCAAGAGCCTTATGGTTTTGAATACAATAATGTCAGCAAAAAATATTGTGCGTTCGATAGCGCGTTTATCGAGAAACAGGGTGTAGGTATAACATCACGCTAGCGCGGGTGAATCCGCGGGGCGTAGCTAGAATTGTAATAATTACGATATTTATGACATACAACAAATACAATACCCTGAATATATTACTATGGCTATGCATGCAGTACCAGTGCCCTTTTGTATCTCACTTGACCTCCTTGTAATAAGAGAAATAGATATTTCGTTCGTTAGTTTAACTATCATTGTATGCTTTGCTACTTACCTACTTACTCTTACTCCCAAAGAAATAAAAAAAATGAATATCCATTATTGTGAAATAATGATCTTTGACCGGTACCAAAATGAAAGTATTAAAGATGAGTAGATTGGTCCTCAATCAAAATATCTAGTCAAAATCGAAAGTGCACTTTCTTTACTACAAGAAAAACTAACTACTTCCTATTAGAAATTCCAATTAGAGGAATGATTTGCAGAAGTCGCTGAATATTAGGTATATTTCTGTAAAGATTAATATGTACCTGTAAAATGCTGCCGAAGAGCCATTTTTGTACCAGGCAAGAATATTGAGTGCATCTTTATTCTCGGCGGTAACGTTGCAAGGCAGCTCAGCACTGTGTCCCACCACAGCTTCAACTGAAATTGGCGTCAGTGATGATAGCAAACAACTTTAAAACAGTTTTTTGGACAAATGAATCAATGAATCCTACCTATAGGGGATTGCTACGGATACTCGATGATCACAGTAGGTCCTACACGTCGCATGCCGTGACAAATAGGTTAAGAATTCGGTGAAGAAAAACATCATGAGGTTTGTTAGGGTGCCTACTCTGTCTCTAATCACCTACCGGTATATGTTTCGACAGCTGCACTTGTGAGCCAGTTCCCTACTAAGCTTCGTGTGCTAACCACTTTCGACCAAATCATTACTGATCATGGTGACATTGTGTTCAAAGCAGTTCAAAGGCAGACCTATATCTAGGTAGAAAAAAAGGGCCATTGTCATCTTTTGAAACCGTCAAGTTAGTACCGATACTCGAAAACTTCAGTATTAGTCCTCACCAATAATTACTGAAATTTTGAAAAAAGTTTGATCATAAGGCGTAAGTACTCTATCTAAGGAGCAGGGGCGTAGCTACCGCCGTATCCATGATACGGGTATGGTAATCTGTGATACGGGGCACTCGGGCTACAGGGTGTGTAAGTAATTTAGTCACTAAAAATGTTACCCTCCAATTGGTTTCGCCGAAGTCATAAAATTTTGATAGAGGGCCCGTCTAGGGCCTAAATTTAATAATTACCGATATTTTAACTGATAAAACTATGGATAAAAGTTAAAACCATTACTAATCATCTAGTAACTTACAGACGCAGGTAAATAAGATTAGGTTCGTTGCTCAGCAGCTGTTTTATTCTATCGAGATATGCATAGAGTTAGAATATTATGGAGCTACTGTACGAGAGTACGGTCTGTGAGCACGGGTATGGTCTAAATGCCTGAAACGAAGTGCGTGTACATAGTTTCAACGACTAAAATACGTATAATAAACTCGTTTTTATCGATACTTCTACCAAGAACAAATGTCAAGGAATCCATATCGACATTTTGTCGGATTGTAAATCCATTAGTGTAGGTACGATATATCTGTGAATGCATATATGGAAACTGCTCACGCTTCGCGCAAGGTAACGTTGTTAACGCTATCACTCTATAATATTCTAACTCTATGGAGATGTGTATCTCGACTGTCCTCAGCAATTGCGTAAATAGCAGGATAATGCACTTATCCCCGTTTATCAAATATATCCAAGGTCAAGGTTCGATTCTTCTTAAATCATTTTATATCAAAGATATCGCACAGAAAATTCGGTAATGTGCGGTAATACCACAAAAAATATTAATGATTGATTATTTTAATGGCAAATAAGGGCACGTACCTGTTTCAATATCGTCCTGTGCACGCAAACACCGTATCAATATAAATATTACAATCAAATTATATACGTAATTCATTGTTTCCGAACACTTAACTTTTTTACGGTTGTTTTATAAAATGCACATAGTAAATTTGAGGTCCGAAATATCACAAGCCGAAGAGGGCATGTCCCGATTGGGCGCGAGCAACGGACACGCGTTTCAATTGGCGCGCTCGACCGCAATAAGCGGTGTCGTCGGTCCAGGGAGTGCGGGACTCCGCTACCGGCCGGCGTGCTCGCTCCCGGCCGCTTCCGGAGCGCCTGCCAGTCCCCGCGCGTGACGTCACGCCCGCCCGTTGCTCAAACACTGCCTACCCGGCGATTCATCATTTACCTTACACTTTTTAATTGGTGGGGTCAAAACAATTGGGTCACTTCAGCTGGATTTACTTGATGTGCAAACTGGGAAACGTATCCAGTTTATTTTTGGCAATCTCTTGCTTCCGGTTGATTTTAATTCAAAAGCGGCCTTCTAAGTACCTAACAAAAGTTATGATACTGATACCGATGCTTCTCGTCGTCGACGAATGTGGGGCGATGATCGCCTCTCGTGAGGAAGCATATACAAAACAACTATTGATAAACGGATAAAAACATGACATTTAAGGCGATGATAGCTTAGTGATAGCGACGTCGAATGCCGACACGAAGGTCCCGAGTTCGAATCCTTCAATAAGCTTGAACTTCGGTGAAGGAAAACATCATGAGGAAACCATATTACGGTGGTAGGGTACTTTGTAGTAACCGCCTGTCTGGCTATCACACAAGTTAAAAATCTGGCACCGGGCGAACGGTGTGTTCCAACAGCTGCACTTGAGACTTTGAGAGCCAGTTCCTTTCTAGGCTTTGTATGCTTGCCAACTTCGGCTACATCGTTACATACCTACCATGGTGACACAACAAACACAGGTCTATTCAACATAAACCATAAAACGAGATTATTGTGTGCGTATCGCGACTCGTCGGCATTTTTCTTATGTATTTTGTATTTCACAGGTTAATTGATAAACCATATGATAAAATGATTACCAACAGATGAGGAAGTTATAGACATTTAAACTCTGTTTAAGTACATAATAAAATTCAAAAATGTGTTCTGATTAGTAACACACATAGGCAGTTTTCGTGAAACAACGAGTATTTTCACGACAAATGTGTGATATTGGCGTACCATCTCGCTATAATTCACTATACTGACCGCCTATTTTAGCCAGATCAGATACTATTACAACCACACCACTATTAAGTAATATTTCTTCGTATTTAATTATTTACAGTCAATTAAATTTACCTTTAATGAAACTAGTAAAAACATTATTCAGTATTTATTAATATAAGTAACATCATATAATATAGGCACCTACCAATTCTGTAATATCAGATTGATATGCATGGGAACAAGGAAACACTCCAATTATATTTAGGTATACAGAGAGAACAAAGAATTCCATGTTGAGGTGGGACATTGAACCTTATTTCAACTGTTTCAAGGATCGTACAAAAAGCACTGCCAATATAGTTATGACTACACTGCCAATTGTACCAACAATCACCTTTTTGTTTTTTCTGTTGCTTGATTCTGTTGTCAGCATCTAAAATGCAAAAAAAACATTTACAGTACCAATATTTCTTTTTAAGATAATAAATAATAGTTTGCTAATAATTCAATGTCAGAGGTAAAAAAAAACTTTAGTAAAAAACTATTGAAACTCACCTTCATTTGTGAGTAAAGTGATGTATCCATAGAATTTAAAATGGTATTGATTTCACTTAATGTAGAGAGTGCTATATTTGAAGCATATTTATCTTTATATAACAAGCAATCTGATATTTTCTTAGTCTTTTTCAATGCTAATGTGTTAGCTAACATGCTAAGGTATATCCTATAAATATGTTGTGAGCTTTCATCTAAAATATCTATAATTTCTAAGGGGTCTAAGTTGGAACGTCTAGATCTGGAAATAAACAGAAGACAGAAATTACTAAAAAAAATTGTCAGGACCTGCTTGGTCAGATTTGGGTGCAATTCTAGGACACCCAAGACAAACATTTGTGTACATGAACATGTTTTTGTTTCTAAGTATATATTTACAATCATTAGTAAGGTAGACGAAGACCGTACAGTAAGAAATATGACGAATTCTGAATAGCTACAAAAATAGGAGCCCAATAGTCGAGAAGCTTAGCCATTAAACTGAAGTTTCACTGGGCTGCGATCTTTGTATCTATTCAGAATTTGTAGTAATTTTTTTACTGTATGGTTTTACCCTTCTGGATGGTCTTCTCCCCCATTCAACTTATTATATCAGTTATCTGCTTTCCATAGTACAAGGAGTTTTTAGTTTGAGATCAGACTGAAAATGTCCCAGAATAATTAATTTTATTGGGATGGGAGCGCGATACTATAAACTACATAGGAAAAATACATAACTATTAATGATTAATATTATTACACAATGTCAAAATTGTTATTTATTAAATTCTAAATGTTGACTGCATATTTTAATAATAATTTTAAACAAACTTACAATTTCATGGGGGACTCTTCATAAATGGGTAAGTTTTTGACTTCTTCAATGAGTTTATTTCTAATTCCTGCATCATCTATTCCCATTTTGATAAGATCTTCATTTGTTAATTCTGTCAATGTGCACTGTCCTATGTTTTGCTTCCTTTGAGATACAAAAAAATCTGTTTAGTATTTATGGTAAGGGATTGGATAATTGGTGCATATTCACCTAAAGTTGAGGTGCTAACTATAAATGAATGCACTACTGTATCGAAAAAAAAAAATCTTTTTTAATCATCACCTTCCCTCCACATACACAAGGTACATATTTGAATAGGGGGGAAAACATATTAAAACTAGGTAAGAAAATGTGCATCCAAATAGTTATGCAGTCCTGATATCTCAATTTTATTTTTTTAATTATGCATCCATTTCGTTATGCATTCCTCAATTTAATGGCACACTGGAATTTATTATTCAAAAGAAAAATATATTTAGAAAAGGGATTCCATAACATGACTTTAAAAGCGAAAACAAAAAATATGTATCGGAATATCCCATCAAATATTTCTGAATATAAGTATGTAATTTCAGTAAAACAATAAAAAAGAAAAACATTTTTAAAGAGACTACAAAAGAAAGGTAACTGATGTTATGAATGAATAAATAATATAGCAAAATATACGAGTCAATTGCAGAGTTGTGAAAGTACATAGAGGTATATCTATGTACCTTGTGGTTATTTCTATTATACGAAATAATTACTCCAGACACAGGTTTTTCCTATGATATTATTGAAGATAAAAGTAAAAACATAACCTCACTTAAATATATCAATGTATTTCTCTGCTCCCAAGCCTATTAAAAGAGCACTGATGGTCACATCAAACTCTGTAGACGAATGTGGGGCGATGATCGCCTCTCGTGAGGAAGCATATACAAAACAACTATTGATAAACGGATAAAAACATGACATTTAAGGCGATGATAGCTTAGTGATAGCGACGTCGAATGCTGACACGAAGGTCCCGGGTTCGAATCCTTCAATAAGCTTGAACTTCGGTGAAGGAAAACATCATGAGGAAACCATATTACGGTGGTAGGGTACTTTGTAGTAACCGCCTGTCTGGCTATCACACAAGTTAAAAATCTGGCACCGGGCGAACGGTGTGTTCCAACACCTGCACTTGACTTTGAGAGCCAGTTCCTTTCTAGGCTTTGTATGCTTGCCAACTTCGGCTACATCGTTACATACCTACCATGGTGACACAACAAACACAGGTCTATTCAACATAAACGATAAAAGGAGATTATTGTGTGCGTATCGCGACTCGTCGGCATTTTTCTTATGTATTTTGTATTTCACAGGTTAATTGATAAACCATATGATAAAATAATTACCAACAGATGAGGAAGTTATAGACATTTAAACTCTGTTTAAGTACATAATAAAATTCAAAAATGTGTTCTGATTAGTAACACACATAGGCAGTTTTCGTGAAACAACGAGTATTTTCACGACAAATGTGTGATATTGGCGTACCATCTCGCTATAATTCAATATACTGACCGCCTATTTTAGCCAGATCAGATACTATTACAACCACACCACTATTAAGTAATATTTCTTCGTATTTAATTATTTACAGTCAATTAAATTTACCTTTAATGAAACTAGTAAAAACATTATTAAGTATTTATTAATATAAGTAACATCACATAATATAGGCACCTACCAATTCTGTAATATCAGATTGATATGCATGGGAACAAGGAAACACTCCAATTATATTTAGGTATACAGAGAGAACAAAGAATTCCATGTTAAGGTGGGACATTGAACCTTATTTCAACTGTTTCAAGGATCGTACAAAAAGCACTGCCAATATAGTTATGACTACACTGCCAATTGTACCAACAATCACCTTTTTGTTTTTTCTGTTGCTTGATTCTGTTGTCAGCATCTAAAATGCAAAAAAAAACATTTACAGTACCAATATTTCTTTTGAAGATAATAAATAATAGTTTGCTAATAATTCAATGTCAGAGGTAAAAAAAAACTTTAGTAAAAAACTATTGAAACTCACCTTCATTTGTGAGTAAAGTGATGTATCCATAGAATTTAAAATGGTATTGATTTCACTTAATGTAGAGAGTGCTATATTTGAAGCATATTTATCTTTATATAACAAGCAATCTGATATTTTCTTAGTCTTTTTCAATGCTAATGTGTTAGCTAACATGCTAAGGTATATCCTATAAATATGTTGTGAGCTTTCATCTAAAATATCTATAATTTCTAAGGGGTCTAAGTTGGAACGTCTAGATCTGGAAATAAACAGAAGACAGAAATTACTAAAAAAAAATTGTCAGGACCTGCTTGGTCAGATTTGGGTGCAATTCTAGGACACCCAAGACAAACATTTGTGTACATGAACATGTTTTTGTTTCTAAGTATATATTTACAATCATTAGTAAGGTAGACGAAGACCGTACAGTAAGAAATATGACGAATTCTGAATAGCTACAAAAATAGGAGCCCAATAGTCGAGAAGCTTAGCCATTAAACTGAAGTTTCACTGGGCTGCGATCTTTGTATCTATTCAGAATTTGTAGTAATTTTTTTACTGTATGGTTTTACCCTTCTGGATGGTCTTCTCCCCCATTCAACTTATTATATCAGTTATCTGCTTTCCATAGTACAAGGAGTTTTTAGTTTGAGATCAGACTGAAAATGTCCCAGAATAATTAATTTTATTGGGATGGGAGCGCGATACTATAAACTACATAGGAAAAATACATAACTATTAATGATTAATATTATTACACAATGTCAAAATTGTTATTTATTAAATTCTAAATGTTGACTGCATATTTTAATAATAATTTTAAACAAACTTACAATTTAATGGGGGACTCTTCATAAATGGGTAAGTTTTTGACTTCTTCGATGAGTTTATTTCTAATTCCTGCATCATCTATTCCCAATTTGATAAGATCTTCATTTGTTAATTCTGTCAATGTGCACTGTCCTATGTTTTGCTTCCTTTGAGATACAAAAAAATCTGTTTAGTATTTATGGTAAGGGATTGGATAATTGGTGCATATTCACCTAAAGTTGAGGTGCTAACTATAAATGAATGCACTACTGTATCGAAAAAAAAAATCTTTTTTAATCATCTCCTTCCCTCCACATACACAAGGTACATATTTGCATAGGGGGGAAAACATATTAAAACTAGGTAAGTAAATGTGCATCCAAATAGTTATGCAGTCCTGATATCTCAATTTTATTTTTTTAATTATGCATCCATTTCGTTATGCATTCCTCAATTTAATGGCACACTGGGATTTATTATTCAAAAGAAAAATATATTTAGAAAAGGGATTCCATAACATGACTTTAAGAATGCGTACCAAGCCAGAAAAATATCGCAATGTCAGATGAAACAAACTTATGTCTAATCTTCGCGTGTAGATGAGATGGAGATAGCGTGTTTCGCGGCACAAAAATGAACGAAGCGCTTCTTATCTAAATAACTCGTAAAGTATAGAATATTTTAAAAAATCGTTAGTAGCAGCCCTAGGTCATATGTTAGTGATATTATTTATCGAATTTTTGTCTTAATTAGATACACCATGAACGGATAAAACCGAAAATTCATTATTATTAGAGGTAGCTTTGTGATTTTTTTCTATCGAGGAAGTTTCATTCCATTATGTTTTTGCTCAGGCAGAACCCTCGCGTATATAATGAAAATACCCATATAAAAATATTTTTTCATTTAAATACTATTTACTTGGGTAAATTTCAATTCTAAGATTGTTATTTTGCTTTATACGCAGCCTTAAAAGCGAAAACAAAAAATATGTATCGGAATATCCCATCAAATATTTCTGAATATAAGTATGTAATTTCAGTAAAACAATAAAAAAGAAAAACATTTTTAAAGAGACTACAAAAGAAAGGTAACTGATGTTATGAATGAATAAATAATATAGCAAAATATACGAGTCAATTGCAGAGTTGTGAAAGTACATAGAGGTATATCTATGTACCTTGTGGTTATTTCTATTATACGAAATAATTACTCCAGACACAGGTTTTTCCTATGATATTATTGAAGATAAAAGTAAAAACATAACCTCACTTAAATATATCAATGTATTTCTCTGCTCCCAAGCCTATTAAAAGAGCACTGATGGTCACATCAAACTCTGTAGGATCTATTTTACTACTAGAACTTATTGCAGCAATAGCATCTTCACCGCCCATTGTTTTATTTTGATAGAAAACTGCCAATTTTCTTTACACTATCTAAAAAATATTTATCCAAATCAAACCAAACCATAACCAAACAAACAAACAATGTTGCCAGACAAGGGTTTCAAATCCAGGAAATAAAAAAAAACGGAGATGGTTCTGTCTGATAATAAAATAATTCTTTATGCTCAGCATGAGGCGGGAAATTTGATTATTTATCGATTTTTACCTTCTTAGAACAATATAGCTATATATGTCAGTGATTAGCGACCGTAGTAGTTCATTTGGCATATTGTGGAATTGATATTATTTTTTAATAAAGAGCTATTTTTGTGCATTCAGTAGAATAGTCAGTTTTACGGTTTTTAGAGGAACGTTCAAATATGGCTCATATTATACAAAAAACATTCATAACACAATGTACATACCAAATGAACCAATACGGTCGCGAATCACTGAAATATTTAGCCATATTGTTCTACCAAAAGTAAAAAAGCACCCAGTAAGGCGTTCGATCGGGTCTGGCACAGGGGTCTTTTAACGAAGTTACTATCATACGGGCTTCCCGAGGGATTATGCAAATGGGTTACCAGGTTTCTGTCCAGCAGATGCATAAGAGCCGTCGTTGACGGTAGCTGCTCTGATAGCATGTACATAAATGCTGGCGTCCCGCAAGGCTCTGTGCTGTCCCCAACACTGTTCCTACTGCATATCAATGATATGATGTCTATTGACGGCATTCATTGCTAAGCGGACGACAGTACAGGGGAAGCTTTTTACACGGGCCGTGCAAATATCCCTCGTTCCGAGGTGGAGGAAAACCGCGAACGGCTGATGTCTGAAATCGAGAGTACATTAACTAGTGTCTCCGATTGGGGTCAACTAAACCTAGTCCATTTCAACCCCACCAAGACTCAAGCCTGCGCGTTCACCGCTAAGAAAACCCCATGGTCTGTGGCTCCACAATTCCAGAACACCTCCTTGAACATCAGTCAAAGCATCGGGATCCTTGGTGTCGACATTTCTAGCGACGTTTTGTTCCAAAGTCACTTGGAAAACAAGGTTAAGCTGGCATCCAAAAAGCTCGGAGTGCTCAATAGAGCGAGGCAGTACTTCACATCGGGGCAAAGGCTACAACTTTATAAGTCACAAGTCCGGCCTCATATGGAGTACTGCTGTCATCTATGGGCGGGAGCACCTGGATACCAGCTTGGGCCTTTAGACTCGGTTCAGCGGCGTGCCATCAAAATTGTTGACAATCCCGAGCTCACAAGCGGTTTAGGAACCCTCAGTCTGAGGAGAGACTTTGCCTCGTTATGTGTGTTCTACCGCTTGTACAACGGAGTGTTCTAAAGAATTGTTCGACTTGTTGCCCACTGCTACCTTCTACCATCGCAACTCCCGCCATCGACGGGGAATCCATCCTCACACATTGAAACCAGAATTGTTTCGAACTGTGCGGGCTCAAAGGAGCTTTCTTCCGCGGATGCTCAGATTGTGGAATGAGCTCTCCTCCGTGGTTTTCCCAATGGAGTACAGCATGGGGTTCTTCAAAAAGGGCGTGAAGAGATTTCTTCAGGGTCGGCAACGCGCGAGTGTTGCAAGCGTCCATAGGCTACGGTAACTGCTTACCATCAGGCGGGCCGTATGCTTGTTTGCCACCTTAGTGGTATAAAAAAAAAAAACAACCATCGCTATTTGAATATCAGAAACTGAAAACTAAATTCTAGCCTCTTCTTAACATTTCTCCAATTAAATCAAAATAAACAAACTGTAGCAAGCAGCAACACGGTCTTCATCTTTTTACGGTTTCTACATAAAAAGCATCTATTTCCAAAACTTATAGTCGTTTATTGGTTCTATCGGTAGCCCTATACTTTTCTTTCACTCATAAATTGGTACCTAAATAATTTTTATTTCTGTTATAGGAAATTGATAAAAATCCGTTGATCTGAACATTTATGGAAAAATCAGATAATCTCCAGAAAATCACGAGATCAGATAACACTGTGCAACAAACGTCATATACTTTTTTTTTTGTTAATTTGTTCATGACCATGGAATCAAAGTTCTTCAGTCGCATACATTTTATTTATAATATCGCACTCATATAGTCCGCATATTAACTTTCACATGATCAGTCCCCGTCCAGTCATGTTTTAGTAAAGTGGTGGTCATTGTACTAAAACTATTCACGGACTTTTTGAGACAACTTGTAAAGTCACGATACACATAATTCATTTCATTTCACTTCACTGGTGCATATGGATTGATCTTTATTGGATAAAATACCACCGATAATCTAATCTAATCTAATAATATATATAAAATGCTTTTGTGGGTACGTAAATACGCAGTTTTCTCAATCACCACCAACCCCAATCAACTTCCCGTGGTGGTGGTAAATACCCCTTGGTCTCCAGGTGGTAGTAAGGGAGTTTGGTCGCGGTAGGTGGAAGGGGGTGGTTGTGGGTGGCGAAAATGTTAAAACATATATTTCTGTCCTTTTCTAACGCATGAGGACTTCTGAAAAGATCTCAAAATTTCTGGAATGGTCTAGAAAGTTCCAAAATGTGTAAATCGGTTATAGTCGATCGAAAGTTCAACAAATATCTGGAATGATCTAGAAAATTCTAGAGTGAATGCAAACTATTATAATCGTTATAGAATGTTTGAGAAAGTTTTACAAATTTCTAGCTTTTTTTTTATACCATTTATATTATTTTTGTACTCATTTTAGAATTTTCTAGAACTTTCTCGAACTTTCTAAATATTTCACTCATTTTGTAACTTTCTAGATCATTCTAGAAATTTCTAGAACCTTCTCGAACATTCTAAATTAATCATAATAAATTGCACTTATTTTGGAACTTTCCAGATCATTCCGTAAATTTCTAGAACGTTCCTGTACATTCTAACTCGATAATAACAGTTTTGGACATTTTGGAACTTTTTAGATGAAGCCAGATATTTTTACAACTTTCTCAAACATTCTATATCGATTAATAATAGTTTGCATTCATTCTATAATTGTCTGGATCGTTCCAGATATTTCTAGAACATTCTAAAACATTCCGGATAAATTATAACCGTTTCAGTCATTTTGGAACTTTCTAGATCATTCTATAAATATATAAATTTCTAGAACTTTCTCGAACATTCTAAATCGATCATAATCAATTGCACTCATTTTGGAACTTTCCAGATCATTCGGAAAATTTCTAGAACTTTCTCGATCATTCTAAATCGATCATAATAAATTGCACTCATTTTGGAATTTTCCAGATCATTCTGGAAATTTCTAGAACGTTCTCGAACATTCTATCTAACTCGATAATAACAGTTTTAGACATTTTGGAACTTTCTAGATTCAGGGTCGGCAACGCGCGAGTGATACCCCTGGTGTTGAAAGTGTCCATAGGCTACGGTAACCGCTTATCATCAGGCGGGCCGTATGCTTGTTTGCTAACTAAGTAGTATAAAAAAAAAAAACATTTTCCGAATGATTTGGAAAGTTCCAAAATGAGTGCAATTGATTATGATCTATTTAGAATGTTCGAGAAAGTTCAAAAAAATTCTAGAATGATCTAGAAAATTCTAAAATGAGTACAATTTATTATAAGCGATTTAAAATGTTCGAGAAAGTTCTAAAATTTTTTGGATTGATCTGTAAAATTCCAAAATGTGTACGAGTGTTATTATTGATCTAAAAGAACCAAATCGAAGTGATGTACATCTAAATATTTTAGAGTGATCTGGTACTGGAAATTTGAATGTCTGATGAGTCAGTTCAATCGTGATTGCAGTCGAGTAAAGATCAATTGGAATCAAGAGTAAGTTACAAAAAAGATTCAAGTGATTTTCACAAGTGAAAAAGAACAAACTATTTGAATGTTCTAGATTGTTCTAATACTAGAAATTTCGGTGAAAAAAACAAACTATTTTTTTTTAATTGGATGGGCTTGCGCTTGGCCACTAACCCGCCCATAAGGGGCGATGACGAAGCCTAAACACGCTTACCCAGAAGAAACCTATTCACTCTGGCCTTGAAAGTACCTAGATTGTAGGCGTCAGTGTTCTGGAGTGTTCTAACACCAGAAATGTCGGTGTTTGATGGTATATACACTGAAATTAAGTGTATTTTAACCCGTGCAACGCCGGGTTTCGCTGCTAGTATACAATAAAACTCAAAATACACGAATTTATGAAAATAAAAATTAAAACTCTCAAGTCACTCCGCAAGTTCCCGCCAAAAAGCCACGTCATATACACAAAGCGAGTTGCCTGTGTTTGTGTGAAAAAAAATGCCAATCAATAGAAAAAAGATTGTAACTACTTTAATTTTTTTAAATGGTTAGGTATGTATAATACCCGACTAAAGCTACGAGCTAGTCTTGACGTCCACACGCACAGTTTTATCTTCGCAAACTGGCTTGTGCATTGTGCAGTCACGGTGCAGTCATTATTACATGCAAGCTTAGAGAATTTAAATTCTCTAAGCATGCAAGAGCAAGACGGAGCGTGTATTCTAACTGGGCTATAGGTAGGTATATTAAGGTTTCGTACAAGGACTGCAAGGACCGTTATCATATCTGGGCCTGTAGACAAGATGGCTATCGACAATCGTCATCGTTAGTAAACGATCAACCTTTGTATGGGATTGACATTTCAAGTAGAAATATCACGTGATTTTTAACAATCTCTTATGTCAATCCCATACAAAGGTTGATCGTTTACTAACGATGACGATTGTCGATAACCATCTTGTCTAGGGAGGCTGGACTTACGTTCGTCTGTATTTCCGGACATCTTTATGGTCCAAGGCGCTCTTTGGCGCATTCTAGAAGACGATAGCTCGGTGGTACTGATATTGAATGCCGAGACGAAGGTCCCGGGTTCGAATACTACAATGAGCAGAGCTTTCGGTGAAGGAAAAAAAAATCGTGAGGTAACCATAGCACGGTTGTAGGGTACCTAGGTACCTGATTTGTAGTACCCACCTGGCTGGCTGCCATTCTCAAGTTGAAAATCTCTTCGTTGCAACCTATCGGTGTGTTCCGGCAGCTGGACTTGTGAGCCAGTTTCTCTGGCTTTTTGTGGCTTTGTGTGCTCACCACCTTTGGCCACATCATCGCTGAACATATTGAAATTGTGGTCAAACAGGCCTATACTCAGTAAAACTAGTGGCTCTGTGAGATGTAGACCTGATATGTAGAGTCTCGATAATTATAATTATGTAATTTTTTCGTCGATTCAGTTTTGGAATGCAACCAGTAGAGAACAGCCGGAAATCCGGACATCTAGACGTATGGACATAAGTAGGTACGAAAGCATTTTTGTCCAAGCTGAAACGGAGATGCTTCGTTCGCTCGGTAAAAAAAACATATAGGTATGGCTATGACGACAAGATAA
Source organism: Polyploca ridens (assembly GCA_951394255.1). NCBI lineage: Eukaryota > Metazoa > Arthropoda > Insecta > Lepidoptera > Drepanidae > Polyploca > Polyploca ridens. The sequence goes on from OX596247.1 coordinate 8,799,470, forward strand.
GTAATGAAAAAAAAGTAAGTAACTCAACATCCAAGTATGTTACAATATTCTATTATGTAGGTTAGCGTTAACCAGGGATGTTGTCAGATGCTTAACGAACTGGCAACGATGCAAATAATTGCATAAAGTGAAAAGTGAAATTAATGAAAAGCGGAAAGGTTGACTTTCCTACTACTATTACCAAGCTATTAGGTACTAAAATGTTTATGAATTGCTGACTAGGTAGGTACTTAGATATTTTTGAATTATAGACTATTCAGTAATTTTTGTTCAGAAGACTGTTTTTTTTTTATGTCAACAGGCATTGCAACAGGCTGACAAGCCGGGGCGGTCCACCTGAAAGCAAGTGGTCACCGCCGCTAATGGACTTTTGCAAGAAGTCGAAAACTGGTCACAAATTATTGTCAATCATTGCCTATGTATTGAATATATATACCTAATATACTTATGGTGAGATATTATTGTACAACGGCTACACATCAAGTTATAAATTTCCAGTATAAGCTGATCTCGCATTGTATAGCATTTCCGTACAATTACGTTTGTTGAAATCGTGGTTAAAAACATTAAAAATGATGAAAGTATGTTAGGTATCTACTAATGAACTCGAAATTAGTAGGTATGTACATACCTACTCAACGTACCTACACTAATATAAGTACTAAATCATTAATCAAATTCAATTGCAATTATTGAAAGGCTTGAACATCAAAATTTCATCAATTTACATGAACCTATGTTCACTTTCAAAATCCCATAATGAGCATAACAAAAAAATATGTAGGTAGCCTACCTACTTAGGTAATAATAAAAAATGATGATTCGCTGAATTATAGTATTTTTTTTTGCTTAAGAGCTGCTTTCTAATAATTATTTGCGTTTTATTACCATTTCAGAGTTTCGTTCCCAGAGAGTCTGAACGGAACAATATTGCTGTAGCAACTCTATCAGACCGACCGATCGTTTGACTGCCTCAGGCTTCTGACTCCTTAATTGTGCCTAAACCAAATAAAATAGTGTTGAAAGAAATATTTTATTTAGATAGCCCGTTTATAGATCACGCTACCAAGCCTGAAACCACGGGGCACTGCTAGTAGGTACTATAGGAGAGACCGAGGTTTGAAGTGCCGGGGGTATGGTGTTCCGATGCATGTAGCTTCGCCAAGAAAAGGGATATCAATAAGTGGGAAGTGCTCTGCTACCGTCACATGGGCGTAAGGTGAAACATGTATTCATTGTTAATTACTTTTCTGTAGTACAATACTTAGTTCTTGGAGTAGCGAAACGGCCAAGCCACATATTTTGACTACGGTGTGTAAAGTTTGTGAAGTTAGGGCTTGTAGAGTTATGGCGTGTAGAGTTATCTTAGAAACTTGGCTCTACATGAGATCTGATAACTTTTTGACAGTGCGAGTCATATGGTCTCGTCTTGGCAACATTTTACATGAAAATGATTGAGATCATGTTTTCAACTTTATATTTGATTGAAAGAGCGAGCGAAGCATCTCCGTTTCAGCTTGAATAAAAAGACGTTTCGTGTGTTTGTCCGGCTTTTCTGCTCTATAGGTCATTCTCGTGTTTTGTGAGTAGGTTCGGTAAAGATACGGATTTTTTGTGTATTCGGTTTAGTGAAAATGGCTCAGTTATTTGTAAAAACCGAATCGACGAAAAAATTACATATAATTATCGAGAGTCGCGAGGTCTACAGCTCACAGAGCCTCTAGTTTATTTCTGTATAGTGGAATGAATAAACAAAGTTTACCTGTTGTACCTACCTATATTATAGAAACGTAGTTATGTTGTTGATTTTGCTTTGCTTAGTTTAAATAATTACTAGTTATAATATTTTATATTTTTATATAATACATAAAAAATCTACACTACAAAAATCTTTAATATGTAATTATTGAATATGAAACAAATATTTACATTCCTAAAAAAATTTACATACTTAACATAGGTATATGTAGAGTTGCCAAGCGCGAGCTTTGCCAGAACCCAGAACAATAATTTTGGTGTCAGTTTACAGATAATATTATAAACTCACTGCCAAATTTAAAAAAGTCACATTACTGATATACCTCGTAGTGTAGTTGTTACATAGAAGTTAGCCAATGTGTAATGTCGTCATATTTTATACAAGTTAAATAAAAGTGTTACGGCCGACTTTTCAGTCAGATATTCATGACAACAAAATAGATATAATGTAGATTATTAAAATGGAGTAATAAGTGTACGAATAATTGTAGTAAAACGTGTAGGTACCTATGTGCTTCAGGGAAGTTAAATTTTAAGACGATTTATACATGTGTTTTTGCGATTATTCCCCTGTAAATTAGTATTCAAATTATTTTTATAACAATATAATTTTTATTTCTTATTTTAATAAAAAAAAAATTGCAGCTGCAATCTTGAGGAAATTTTCTATAATTACACTCTCGGCTTTGCACACATGTATCATAATGTACTATTGTATAATAACCACACCACAACCGAACCACAAGACGCCGGGAAAATTTTCACCCGTACGTTGTTGACATACCGAAAATACGGATACACAGACAAAGCGTTTTGCATCCTCATTTATAATGCGGACAGCAAGGGAGTGGAACTTGCTTCCGGCGTCTATGTTTCCTGACGCCTACAATCTAGGTACTTTCAAGACCAGAGTGAATAGGTTTCTTCTGGGTAAGCGTGTTTCATCTTAGGCTTCGTCATCGCCCCTTATGGGCGAGCCAGTGGCCAAACGCAAGCACAATTAATTAAAAAAAAAATTAAAATATTTAAATCTATCAAATTGTCAATGTATTTTTTTGTATAGTTCTTACCATAAGCTTATCGTGACCTTCCAAATACAAATTATAAAATCGTGTGGCAAGAGTAGCATCAGTTTTTCGTTGGGAGAGGACGGTCCCAGCATTGAAAAATTGTAAAGGGTTTATGCCAATAGCTTTATGCCATGCTACCTCTAAACATAATCGATTATATCGTAAAACATGAGTACGGTAATGTAAAGTAAAAAGACCTAGTGTGTAATAAGCTGCATTATGAACCTAAAAGCGACTCAGCAAGAGTGTTGAAATAGTACATTATGATACAAGTGTGCAAAGTTGGTTATAGCATAATGCGCTATTTCAACACACTTTCGAGGAAAAAAACAGTTTTTTAGTTGATTTTTTCATAATTATCAACCACACAACGAAAACGTTAAAAAAATATTTGTAGAAAACGGCGCGCAGTCCTACTGGATAATCCGGTTTTAGAATTAAATTAACTAATTAAGAATGCTTCGTCTACACACATATCACTTGCAGTGACGTACAAACTTAACATAATCGGGATTATAATTATCATAAAACTGTGCGGTAATGTAAAGTAAAAAGCACTAGTGCGTAATAAGCTGCATAATGAAACTAAAAGCTATGCAATAAGAGTCACTTTACGAGCAAGTATTTTGAAAAATAAAGAACTCGTAGGTATATGTACCTATAGGTAATTATGTCGAAAAGTACATTAAAATAAAACAAAAGTAAAATAATAAGATTTAGTGAAGGATTTAATTTTATAAAATAATTTATTTTAAATAATTTATTCTATCTAATACTAATTTGAGCAAATGTTTAATACCATACGTTACATAATTAAATAGTCTTCCTAGTGGCTTAAAATAATTACAAATATATTAAGGAACCTTAGGGCATTAGGGCAGAATGCATGTACAATTTTATTGCTCGTTTTCATAACTATAGTAATTTATATCTAATGTTTAATAAATAAATAATATTATTAATTTAACAGATCCCGAGAATTTTACAGTCGTTTAAAAAAATACTATATCGTCTATATCAGTTGTTTAAGTTGTTTGAAGACAATTTTTAATACTTATACTATTATACATTATGCTTCATTTTCATTGTATCTACCAGTGAGGTTTTTATGGCTATTTCCACTCTCTAAATAAACTGACCAATTTTTTCTAAAAGTATCTCAAATAATACAGGACGTTAGCAGGAATATTGTAAATAGGAAATACTAAAAAAAAAAATCATTCTAATATTTTATTCTTAAAAGTAAATATGACCACATTTTTTAGGTGGAACTGGACCGCGAATTGCTCAACAAAATGTAAAAAGATACAGCACTTTAAAACAACCATGCAATGACAAAATAAAACATAATAAGTAAGTAGTATCTCAATTACAACAGGCGGCCACGCAGGATAAGGGATGAGAATATTTACACATTATTTAAAAAAAAAACTACTATTATAATCAATACCAATAAAATTAAAATAAATACAATTTGAACAGATTTGTCCCTAGAATCTTAATTATTTTCAATACACGTAGTGGTCCTTCAGTAATCGAAATTCAACCGTAATTATCTATTTTAAACTAGATAATTTAATTAAATTAAATAACTAATGAATTTTCAATCAGGTCAATGAAAAAAAAAAATACCTGTTTCAGGCATTTTTCGGAAAATTATACGCGAGGATGAGTGACGCAGAATGGATTTTGATCCTTACTTTTTTATGTTTTTTTTTTTTTAATTATAAAAATAAAATTTTTTTTTTTTGAAAATCATGTAATGAGCTAATGTGTAGACATAATACTCAACGGGAGTGCGAGGGAGTAAAGGGGTGGGGCGATGGCGGCTTGCGCCTAGCTCTAGTCTGTGCACGTGCCTAGTGACCATACTTTGCGGTAATTTTTTTCAAATTGAATACGGTATTTCTCAACGCATTTACAGTATTTAATGGAATTAAGTCCATTTTTGGGGAATATATTTTTTGTACTACCGCTCCTGGGTCGCTTGTCGCCGACCAAAACAACACCCTGTAGTATAAGAGCAAGCCTTTCATCAGATATCTGAGGTGGCTGTATGTCTTGTAAAAAAATAATGGTGACACTTCTTTACCCAGGTTCTAAATTATCTACGATTGCCCTAACGGCCTGCCACGTCTCGCGTGCTGTTGGCACAATCTGTGATCCTGGTAGCAAGAATCCGTAAGGCCCCAAGGAGTCTCGCAGGTCAACGTGGTATGAAAACATGATGCCTGCGCGAGCCTTCGCCCAATCATGTGACATTCCCGATGCTGGCTGACGCATTTCTGAAGCAGTTCCAACCTGGGAGATATATTTTATTTTTATTTTTCTTTTACACAATGATGAATGATTAATTAGTGACAAATAGTATTGGGTTCTACCTTATATTTGGTACCATATAAATCCCCAAGAGCCGCTGTAGCCAATTTTCCCATCTCCAGGAGAACTCCATCGTCAGCGTACGGCGCATTTGCATTCGTACTAGGAACCAGCCATGATTGAGAATACGCGTGAAGTGAAACGTATACCTGTAGAAAGAACATGAATCGTCAATGAATACCTATAGTCTCCTAGTAAATAAATACTCTATAGTCTTTGAGAAAAACCTACCTATAGATGCGTTAAGCAACTACTAAGTAGCAAAAACATTATTATTAGCAAATAAAAATTAATTCTATCTATGTTTTTTTTACAATGTTGTTGTTGAAATTAATTGAAAAGACCTGTAAAAAATCTAAGTAGGTAATGTACTTATGAACTCGAAAGTATTAGATACTTGACGTACAATAAATAAGTAGTTACATCGTCAATCAAATTAAATTGTTATTGGACTAATTATGTACAGTATAGTTGCATACAAGACTTCCATGATCATTTTTGTAAACAACAAAGTAATAAATTTCTGCAATTCTAATATTCAACCAAAGTGGCGGGATACGCCGTGAATTCGAATAACCTCTAAGTTTCTTTTTTTATTACGGCGCTGTGATAGTGAAACGCGCCTGTATGAAAATGATCGACTTTTTGGCGGGAACTTGCAGAGTGACGTTGCATTTTCATTTTTATTTTCATAAATTCGTGTATTTTGAGTTTTATTGTGTATTTTCGGTGGTATTTTACCCAATAAAGATCATCCATGTGCACCAGTGAAGTGAAATGAAATGAATTATGTGTATCGTGACTTTTCAAGTTGTCTCAAAAAGTCTGTGAAGAGTTTTAGTACAATGACCACCATTGTAGTAAAACATGACTTTTATGGACGGTGACTGACTGAGGACTATATGTGAAAGTGATTTATTGTGACTGGAAACAATAATATAACTCGACACTGGCAGAAATGAGCCCTAATTTGGGCTTGGTTGCCAAACTTAAAAATAAGAAAGAAGAAAATGATCTTTTTTTGAAATTCATAAGGAAAATACTCTACTTTTCGTACCATTTGCGAAAAAATTAACACAATAATAATATGAAATAAGCATTTATTAAAAATAATGACAATTAAAAGTAAAAGTTAACATTCGAAACATTGGTCCAATTATTGATAGAGAGAGTTACATTTTTGTTCGGTACATTTATTGTTGATGAGTTGATTTGCGTATTCCTTTTTCAAAAAAATGTATAATGCTTTATATACAAACTCAATGGTGTAAACACAGATGTAGTTCAGTATAAATTTCGGTGTTGGACTGTGCGTCTTTTTTATACAAACGGAGGTACTTTCAAGCAACGTTAAGAGACGCGTTGACGCACTGCGCTGCGTGATGCGTGGCAGTGTGATAACCGCCTTAGGGAGAGATGGCGTCTTATGAAAAATTATAGGAAAATTATTGGGAGTAAAGTTCTTAAAATTGACACTTATGAACGCTAATCCTTTTGCCCTAGCAGCGAATATACTTTAGTAAATCGAATGAAATTGTTATTTCTGTGCCACTTTTATTATAAAAATATCTTAATAAAAAAAAAAATTACGTGCATAATCATACAGTGCAACGGGTGGCCATGTATTTTTATTTTGTTGACTATGTTGTCCCCATTGGATTTCAATTATGAATGAATAGGTGAATAAAGGACACTAAAGCACACTCACTGTAATTTTTTCGAGGTGGTCACTTAATTGGAAACTTATAAAAATTACTTGTAAATTTTATTTACTATTATTATTATTATTAAAGATGAAACTATGTATAAGAAAAAAATAGGAGAATACATCTTAGGGAGTCCACTATAATATGCTTTTGGAATTTTATGTCTAAGTAAAGTAGTTTTCGAGAAAAGAAAATTTTTTACATGTCCCTCATTGTTGCTATTTTTTTATATATCTTCACAACCACGTCATCTATGGCTACAATAAGTATACGTACAAACTTCTCATAGGTTTCCCTAAAATACTATATAGTCATTGATAGGAATTTCTATCGGGGGCAGATTGCCTATACTTATACGGCTAGACCCTTTAAATCACATTCTCCCCTTATAGGATGAACGAAATTCAGTACAATTTTCTTTCCCTGTTTTTAACAGATTAATAATGACTATTGTTATGTTCGCTTTTTGTGGCATAGAATCATAGATTAAGGATATGCGCATAGAATGTCACTTTTTTGAGAAAGTGGTACGAAAATAGTTACATGCGATTCCAGTCGAACTCGTAGGTACTTCACCGGTTATTTTCTAAAATATAGGTATTGTTCTCAAAATTTACATTCTCAAGACTATTTATCATCATATTTTTAAGTAGGTATCTAATAATATTAAGGCGGACATTTTTTTTTTAAATAAAAGTAGAACGTAGCGTTGTTCGAGCAGCTCGGCTAGGGAAGTGCCTTCATCTTACAGAATACCGCACGCAAATAAATAATGTTGCGTGTGAATAAGGTCGCCATAGCTTATCTGGGAGGAAATGATGCCTCGGGGTGCCCCGGATGATGCAAGCGTTCATATGTATACGGTAACCGCTTACCAGCAGGCGGGCCATTTCTTTGTGTGCCGATTTAATTATACATAAAAATAGCGTGAAAAAATGAGGCAAACTTTGGTTATTTATTAGTAAAATGCTTTACAATAAAAGTTTTATATCCGTTATATATATTATTTACTGTATGTACGTACGTAGTAGGATATATTATTTACTCTATGGTTATACTGAGATTTTTTTTAGTTTTCACCTGTGCTGACTCCTTAAAATGGGTTTGTGAGTAATTAAAATATTGCTTTAATTCCTAATGCCCATCTTTCAAGATACAATCATAAATAGGCACCTATTGGAAAGATCGTAGTACCTACGTTCAAACTTCAAACTTGAGGCGACGCGCGACGCCGGGCGTTTTAGTTATAATTAAAAGAAATCTTGGCTAACAATTTAGGTATGTTATAGGTAAGGTATTACTCCCAATCTTACCCATAAAATGATATGTTCACTTTCAAAGTGAAGTAGAAAATGCTATGAAAGTGACTATGTGGGCAAACACCGTACTCTGTCACAATTTCCCGCGATCGACGTGCGGTCTACCTTTACGATTTTGAACGAATGATAAATTGCTGTAGGTAACTTCTTGTAGAATAGAAACTATATCGGATTTCTACTTCGTTCTACTAATACTACGAGTTAAATAAATATTTTCTACGGATAAAAATACCTACGTGTGTAATTTATCATTATCAAGGTTTCAAGTGAAAACAAACCCTGAGAACTCATTACCGTCACATGGCAAGCGATTTGAACGTTCAACGGGCAATTAGAACCTACGATTGCGTGTAATTGTGCCCGTGCATTGGGCACACACATGACATAAAGACAAACGAATATATAGAATGAAACTCATAATCCTACTCCAGTAGGCAACGACTCAACAATATTTTACGATCTGCAACAAGAGTTAATGGTTACTAAAGTTTATAGGGCGAACAATAGGAGACCTGGCAACCATGACAATGTTCTATAAAATTGGGTCTCATTTGAATTTTAAGTTGTTGGAAGTATTACCATAAATTATTTTTCAAAGGATCCGAGAAGATGCACGCAGTACCATGTCTTTGAATTATCTATGCATTACAAATCTTAGATTACTATAAATATTCATGAATTTAAACCTGAATAAATTTTTGTGATACTTCTCTACTTTGTCTGACTTTGTGAACACTTCATCGACTCTAAGCTATGGATTATATTCTATTTTTCAAAAGTTAAGTAAATCAAAGGATATATAATATTAAACAATAAGAGAGACTCTAGTATCGATCCTAGAAATTTTAGGTTAGTAATATTTGAAATACATATTGTCTTGGTCCAATAAGTTTGCCAAATATTTTAGATATTAATTAGTCAGCAACCGCCTTTTAAGATCTAAGTAATTGTAGTTGTTATAGTTTTAGTTTTTAAGTTATTTTTATTTTTTGTCTTTTAATAGTTCTAATTAAAAAACCTTAATAGTACAATAGAATATTCTCTAATTAGGTTATTTTGGTTATTATTACCTTAATTTGGCCTCTATGTTCTGACAGAAATTCTGAAACAGCTCGTGACTCGGGTTCACTGAACGGATGAGGCCCAGCGAAATTGTCTGCACAAGGATCTGTGGAGGCATCCTGCTCTCCCCAGAAGTAGTCCCAGTTACGGTCCACGTCCACTCCCACGCACTCAGTCTGACCCCAGTTCCATGGAAACCTGTTGAAAATGTAAGAAAGCTAATTATATGAGCCTATTAGCACAGAAACAAATTGTACTATAAGGCAGAATTAAAATATACGTCATAAATCATACACCGGATTCTATGACACGCTCATTGAAATGTGCGTATGTGAGATAGTACGTACAATAAATCAAGCCATTCGAAATTGAGTTTTGAGCACATCATTCATGTATTAACTAAAACTAGTTTTAACGATACATAATAGAAGTGCTGCATGAATTTGGTTGGTCTTTGATCCTACCTATTTACAGTAAACTTCTTGTAGTATTATGTTTTTCTAGATACGCCGGAATTTCCCAAAGAAAAAGAGCACGAACATCGAGATTGAAACATAAAAAAAGGAGTTAATGAGTTAATATTATACCTACTATGTACGTCTCGTATATTTTTTTTTTTTCAGTCATGTTGACAGTAGCTTTAAGGGGGCCCTTCATGACCAACGCAAGCATAGCCTATAAGCTTGTACATTCATCCAACGTAATGTTTGACTCCAAATAATATTACATACATACATGTCGAATTGATAATCTCCTTTTTTTTAAGTCGATTAAAAAAGAGAGACAGCATCAGAGGTGTCGGTTATCAGTCGGTAAATTCCACTGATCACTCGCGGCCGCTTCGCTAGGTCGTCATTCATGATTTCGCTTGTTCCAAGAGTATACTTCTTGTGAAAAAATCTTACAAGTTTGTGAAGAAAAAGTTTGTTATTTTGAATCTCCAATATATTTGCAATGTCGGATCAAGATGTTTTACTTAATTTTTACAATTTATAGGTAAATTAGATATGACCAAAGTTCAGGTAAAATTTGGCTGTTTTTCGGAGGCTTTTACTGAATTTGTTTCAATCATTTTTTTTATTTTTGTCTATATACAGACCTAGATATAGTGCACAAGATACATATTTGCTTAAAACATCTAACGAAAAATGTTTAACAACGCCATAATAAGTACAGAGTTTTTGTATGAAAAGTATGGCGGGATGCCTGCTCTTAAGAGCAAATTGCCAATTTGCCCAAATTTTACCTGAACTTTGGCCATATCTAATGTACCTATAAATTGTAAAAAGTAAATAAAACATGGGCCAAACGGGAAGTGTACCCTTTCAAATAAAAAAGACTTTTCCAAATCGGTTAATAAATTACGGAGTTATGAGGTAACAAAAAAAAATTGAGAAACTCCTTCTTTTTTTGAAGTCGGTTAAAAAACCAGATTCGGTTATAATACTCGTATATAGGTAAATGAACCATAACTACATGAAGCTGTTTTGTCTCTTGTTACATTTATTGTACCTAATGTGTAATGTGCACATTACAATAAAGAAACAAAACATGACGATATTTTTTATCTTACTTTCACGAAAAATGCATCTCGTTCTAGTAATTTAGTTAAATAGAAGATAAGACTATCAACAGTTAAATATTCAAAATGTCTGGTTAACGCTATAGTAGTGTACAACTTGTTCGCCGGAACAGGATGTGGTGTGGTAGTGCCTTTACTGAGCATTGCTTTCTACAAACACTAATAAGTTAATGATTCGAAGATACCTACTTCTAATCCATGATTAGACAGATATTCATAGATAGATATTTTTGTTTCAGTCGCAAAAAAACGAACAACAAACTGACGGCCTACTTGATGGCGTGTGGATTAAGGTGAAGAGCAGGCTCACAGACACGTCTTCGGAGAAGCAGTGTCATTCACGTGAATAGACAAGTTTTATAGGTACCTACATAACTCGATGTTATAAATTGACACAAATATAAACCTTTTTACTTATGAAGCTCGCGGATTGATGGTTTGAGATTTGCGTTTAACCTCACCTCAATATGGTAATCTAATGGTGCATCTATGCTACGCGAAGCGAGCACGAGCCCAGCCACGAACGAAAAAACAGAATTCGTTAGTCGCTCGCGATTTCAAGTGTGAACGTACTTAACGAGCCTACAACGAGCGCGATGCGAATCCCTGTGTTCGTGAAAAAACTGACAATCGGGTGGAGCGCAGTCGAACGCGAGACGAATGCTCGTTCGAGGCTCGCAAGTCCGTCCACGCTACGTGAACAACGAACGAATCCTGTTTATTCGTGGCTTGGCTCGTGCTCGCTTCGAGTAGCATGGACGCACCATAATAATATCCAAAAACGGTAATGTCACGTGACTAAAAAGGTCCATTATATATTTACGTTTCTGGTACAATACCATATTAGTCTGCACAGATAGTCAAACTTTCTATTTAGCCTACACAATGTCCCGCTCTTCCATAAATTTGGCAATCATGTAATGATGCAATCTACATTATTTACGTAGGTACTTATAGTCATTTTGTGCCTATACTATAAGTTTCGTCTTGTGACTTCATCAGTGATTCTAAATCGACTTACAACCTCGTCATTCATTCAACACGGATATATATCTTGTATACGAAATATAAATATTTAAGGAAGTGGGCTTTACGAACCATCCAACGTAGTAATCATCAGAGTGGTCTGGCTGGCGCGAGCGCGTTTTCCTCCACAACCGGTCGTGCGTGTGCGAGTGCTCGTAACCATCTGGATTCAGTACTGGCATTATGTAGAAGTCAGCCTGTTTGAGAAGCTCGTATTCTGGACCTATTAATAGATATATTAATAATCAGTAGGAAACTACTAGAATTGAATTTACGAAGTGTGTCATAGTAAAAAGTAAGCCATACAAGTACCCCGAGTAAAAAAATTGCCAAGAATTAACGTTACTATCGCGTTTTTAGTACAAGTTCTCATATAAATACGCAAACGCTATAGTTACGTTATTCACTCAGGGTATAGGTATAAGTTATAATTAAAATAAGGTATCTATAGATAGACAAACTAAACTGGTAAGTAATTTGAGAAACTCTGAAATGAATAAGTCTATGGAATGAATAGCTACAAATAACTGAATGTATTATTAATAACTTATAGTAGAAAAACATGTACCTAATCCTTTTTCTCCTTCAACAATGGCATGCAACATCCATGTCGCGACAGCTGGTGCTATCCATTCCCGAGCGTGCGATCCCCCATCTATCCACACTGCTGGCTTCATTCGCGAACGTAACTTCCATTTCTTTTTGCCTTTGCTAGAGGCATCTTTTGCTAGAGTATCGTTTGCAGGCAAAGAGATCTGAAAAATCGGGGATATATAAAATGCTTCCGGGAATTTTCATAGTCATATGAAAATAAAATTAGAGCAAATACCTTAACAGCTACTAGTGGGAGACCCTCGGAGGATCGACCGAGCGGCACGAGCTCTACAACATCGGTATACGAGTGTTGTAGGTACTCTAAGTAGCGCAGAATGTCAGCGTAGCGATGATACCGCCGCCATGTCATCGGATGACCACGCAAGTGTTCCAGTTCTAGCCTTTGTTTCTTTGACAGTCGGGGATTCTCATAAGTTATTGCTTTCTGTAACAGAAAATCAACAAACTGTTTAGTGAACCTGTTATCAATTATGTTAAATAATTTTTAGAATAAAATTTACCTGCAAATCCCAGATAACCACATCATAATCTATTTTGGAGGATTTCAGATGATCTTTGATATCATCAAGGAGGTCCGGCGGAACGAGTAAATCGGTGGATCCATTGAGAGACGGAGTGGTCCACCACATCACTCCAGATCCCTGCGCTTCTTCCTGCAAGTCTAGTAAATCCTGGACTCTCCATTTAACGTCAGGATAAGCTCGTAGTAATTGAAAGCCTTTGTAGGTTTTCTTCAGAGACTTTTTTGCGGACTTTTCTAAAATATTGAATGCACTAATTAACTCGTTAAGCAAACTAATGAGAATGCAATTAACTGCAAATAGTTCTAAAAGTAATCATATCTTAGCTAAACCACACGATCATTATCTCCATAGGCACACTATGTAATAACACAAGAAAGTGAGATATTAGTAACGATAATGTCTTCACTTTCGAACGAAGAAGTACACTATAATATGTACAATTAGAAAGGTTTTTTATAAGAGGTCTTCTGATTAAAAGTTTCGAATATATTATTTGTAATGGGATATATGATATAAATAATGGAATGATTCTTCAATCTTTATAATCTATGTTTAATAGAAATTTATTATATCTAATTTAATCTAAAATCGCGAAATAAAACACCTGTTTCATACAACAGCATAAAAATATTTCGAGATTTTAGAGCTGGTGCCGTGAGGCGTTGTTAATATATTAATATACTTCAACCCTATGCTCTATTAATATACGTTGATGGTTTCAAACAAACATTATTTACAAACCAGGAACCATAGACTTAGAATATTTTTGCTATGCTAAGATCTTTGCCAGGCACAGAAGAATACATCGCGCATCTATGATTCTTTACGTCTATCTAATATATGATTAAATTACGAACTTACTTGTAATAGTATCCTCATTGGGAATATATGCGTTAGTATCTTCGCTCGCCAGAAGTTCCTGGAACCAACTGCTAGTTGACGTTGATGGTGGGATCGGGGTCGTGCTCGTGGTTGTAGTGACAGGCCGTTTGGTTTCTTTCGTATCCTCGAACCAGCCACCAACTCTGAACCATGAGGATTTCGGACCCAATATCCAGTTGTAAATCGTAGAGATGAAACCTAAAAAAAAAACATTTGTAAAGTACGATTCAACAATTATGTTCAATGCAGGAAAACATCACGAGGAAATCTGCACGCCTAGTTAGTTTAGTGAGCCATCCGTTCAAAATGTTCGTTTCCTCGTTATAAAAAAAATGTAGGCCCTAAGATCTAGCAGTGGGGAAATTATATGGGGCGTCCATGCTACGCGTACGAGCACGAGCCGAGCCACGAACGAACAGGATTCGTTCGTTGTTTGCGTAGCGTGGACAGACTTACGAGCCTCGAACGAGCATTCGGCTCGCGCTCGACTGCACTCAGTTTTTTCACGAACACAGGGATTCGCATTGCACTTGTTGTAGGCTCGTTGTAACGTCCACACTTGACATCGCGAGCAACGAACAAACAAGATTCGTTCGTTGTTCGCGTAGCATGGACGGACTTGCGTACCCCGAACGAGTATTCATCTCGCGCTCGACTGCGCTTCGCCCGATTGACAGTTTTTTCACGAACACAGGGATTCGCATCGCGCTCGTTGTAGGCCATCCAATTTCTTTGTTGTAGGCTAGTTCAACGTGTTCATTTGACATCGCGAGCAACGAACGAATTCTGTGCGTTCATGGCTCGGCTCATGCTCGGTTCGCGTAGCATGGACGTACCATAAGATTATGCTTATTATACTCGTATAATATCAAAACAAGAGCCATGTACTATTTTTCGATATAAAAAGTTCATACGGTTTACGGTAATGTGGTAAAAGATCGAAAGAAATTACGCTTCATTCATAAAATTATGTTGACGGTGACATTGTGATAAAAATGAAGCAATCAATGATGTATATTATATTTATTATGAGTGTAAAATATGTATATTACTTTGTCACAACAACTTCCTTTCCTGTAGTTGACTAGACATTTAAGGAGAAACTTTTTTATGTCAGTGGGACAAACAGCTCACGCGGTTGTAGTGCGTAGCGAGAGCTGGATCAGTGCGGGCGCGGGCGCATCATGCTATACTTCGCGTCTACAATTTTCCGAATTGCTTACAAAACATATGACAAGTACACCGGTAGGGTACTTCGAAGACACGTATAATATCTTATCTTAATAAATATTCTAGTTTTCATTCTAAGAACATGAAAGGGTAAAAACGGCTGTACAAATAAAGTTTTGAAAATAAACTTTTTTTTATAATACATAATATACTTCAATCATAAATTCTAGCTTCGATTCGCGGTTTTATTTTTTTAAATTTTATACACTACTCGGGATGTTGCCCTTTAACCGAAGTTGAATGTGACGAGAGGTACGCGTCACTTCGGCCGGCTTTCATTCGGTGATGGTTTCTTTTTTCGAGTCAAAGTCAAGCTCGTTGTAATCAAACATTGCCTAGAGCGCAGCGCGACTGGGTTGCTCGTTAAGTTAATTGAATAATGTGATGACTCTACATTTTGATACTACTATACTTAGTTGCATACAGCTTCTGTAGGCCTAGACAAAAATCATTTCTGGTAACGCTAACGCCAAACGCTAATTCCAAAATGTATGGCAATGACATCATCTGTGGAAAAGAGGTGTAACGTCACGTTAAGTAAGTAGACAAATTTAAAAATGTTACGGACGCTAACGTGTGGAGCGTGAGGGGTAGCGAGACGTCTTTCTAGACAAAAAGGACTGTGACCGTTGCCTATAGACGCTTGCGCTCACGCATTTCGATCCTGACAATTTTTCTTGACACCCTTCTCGACCGTTTGCGACTCTACCTTCAAACGAGATGTGTAGTGGTCGCTATAGTTCTAATGTTATTCTCTAACTGCACAATTTGGGTGGAGGCTAATAGTGAAGCACCCTATGTTGTGACATGTTGACAAAGCCCTATGTCCAGCAATAGACGTCTGTGGGATAATGGTGATGTGACGATGATTGCTCTATATTTATATGTACCAAGTTTTATCCAAATCCAATTGGTCATAACGGGCGTGTCGCGTGATGGAGTAACAAACAAACAGGCAATTTCGGTTGTAATAATGAGTAGAATTATAACGTCTCTTTTACATAAATCGTGTAATTTCCAAGGGCACTATAGCCACATTACTTTTGGCCACAGACTTGAGGTAGCAATTGATGGAAAATTGTATAACCCAGATTTTCGCAAAATATATAGAAATGCTGATCAAATAAAAAAATTCAAAACTACCTAAAATCTTTTAGTATTTAAAAATCAAGCTACTGACCCGTTATTAGGAGAAAACTCCGCTTTTAAAAATGTTACCAACGTTTATTTAACTGAATATGTTTATCATAGATTTAAAACTACACGCTTTTTGCACAAACATGAAATAAAATAGTAGTGTTAAAAGCATTATTTGGACATTACCGCTAGGCCGTCAGCGCAGGTTTGCTATTTATTATTCCGTCGCGACTGTTATTCGTTGATTGACACCAACGAATAAAAATATTCTTCGTCTTGTATAGAGCTGCTTTGCGGTAATGTCCACTTAAAACAACATAAGGAAAGGAAACTAATTTGCATAGAATTTTCTAAATTTGTATCATGGGAAAACTCGACGTTGTAATTGTGTCTACGTGACTATTCAACAATAATAGCATAATTCCGTTAGGACCACAGCCGGCACATAGATGTGTAATTATAGGGAGTCATTACGCTTACTATAGCATACTTTATGGTGTCTCATTATAATAGCCAAAAGTAATATACGTCATCAGATGATGACGTATATTACTACCCCCACGTATATTATATTACGTATATTACGACCCCAAATAATTGGGAACGGGGCAGATGCCCCGTTCCCAATTAATTTGTAGATACAATTCTTGCCGGCGCAATTTGTAGATACAATTCTTCCACTCAGACTTTCATAACCATTATATCTCACTCTTTTCGTGCTTATATCATCCTTTACACAATCCATACATCTCTTTTTAGGTATTCCAGGTACCGTATATCCATACATTTTTCATATTCATACCTGTTAATCATGTGACGCAACAAACGGTCAAACCGTCTCAACCATAGAGTTAAAATATCATAGAGCGACTGTACGTAAGTACGGTCTGTGAGCACGTGTACGGTCTAAATGCCTTGAAACGAAGTGTGCGTACATGGTTTTAACAACTAAAATACTTATAATGAATGCCGATTTCTCGTTTTTATCGATACTTTTTTACCGAGAACAAATGACATAGAATCCATATCGACATTTTGTCTGACTGTAAATCAACTAGTGTATATAAGGGAAATTGTCTCGCTTCGCGCAAGGTAACGTTTTTAAAGCTATCACTCTATAATATTCTAACTCTATGCTCTCAACATTTCATTTACTAGCTCTACTTTCAAACTATCTCATCAGTACTCATTTTTAATCTTGTCACTCCACGTATAATTGTCTTTTTCCTTACTACCAACATTCTGAACCATGTAGTAGACAGGTCTTATCATGGACTTATATTTTTCCCCCTTTGCTCCAAGCGAATCCTTGAACTACACTTTGTTGCTGTCGCCATTTCAACCAACCTGAGCTGATTCTCTGCTATAGGATCACGTCAATATTACCGTAGCTTTGAATTTGTGACCAGACGAACTGAAAGTCGGAGCAGACTGGTATTGACACTACAAAAGTAAACCACGTAAGTGGGTATGGCAATGTAAAGACTGTTTCATATTCTATTATATCAACTGTAATTCCATTTCTAGGATTTTCCATGTTTCCGTATAAGAATACTTGCTCATGTATCTTTCTTTATCTGTATCTTTTGAGAAGAAAATCTTGTACCTACCCACTTCTTAACCTACAATAGTGGTACCTAGCATGTAAACCTCTGGTAGATAATAATGTGTCACTATTAAACCACATTCTCATAAAAGCGAGTATCTAGGTTACGCGTATCATGAACATTAATAAAAGAAACGGACTGGTTATAAAGCATATCTGCAAAATGTGACATCTAGCCACCTGATGGTGTGTCTACACTCCACGAAACGAACGCGATTTCAGCCGTTTTTGTTCTTCGCTCGCGCGTAATGTCAAGTGTGGACGTACAACGAGCCTACAACACGAGTGCGAAGCAAATCCCAAAGGACCTACCACAAGCTCTTAAAACAAGGTTAAAATAACCTTATTTGTCTTTTGTCCTGTTTTGACGCCGGATGTCAAAGAGGGACAAAAGTCAAATAAGCTTATAATAATATTGTTTTAAGAGCTTGTGGTTGGCCCTCTGTGTTCGTCAAAAAACTAACAATTGGCGGAGCGTATTCGAGCTCGAGTCGAACGCTCGTTCGAGGCTCCCAATTCTATCTATGCTACGCGAATTCGTGCTCCACGTGTGCTTGGCCCGTGCTCGGTTCGCGTAGCATAGACGCACCTTTACACACTGCTGTGTGAACCAGTTCTCTCATCAGCATTTGGAACATAACTCATAGATTAATAAATAGATATAACTGTGTGAATAAGAATTAAACGTGAGATTGAATAACCGTAGGAAAACTGTCGTGTGAATTAATGATATGCTACATAAGGCTTATTACTCTGCCTGGCGAAAGCCAAAGGCACGAGTAAATATGCGCATTTACTCGTATTCAAGCATCTCACTGACTATGATTGAACTCTAACAACGGTTCAAAATTAAATCACAAGATCTCTACATTTCAAAATCCGGCTAAGTGTAAGTTGCACTTGCAAAATAAGGATTCCGTATTATCTTTGTTTTTAAATTCATTAACGTGACATCAACAAAATAATGGAAACTCTTAATCCGACTGTTTGACGATCCGCGCGGGCGAGGAAACAATAGAAATCTATTGTTATTTTTTAACCGCAAGTCAAGGGAAATATCGTAATTTATATAAAATTGCAGTTCAGTTCTCTTCTTTGATAATATCAATATCATCATCATCATCATCAGCCTATAATGTCCCATTGCTGAGCACAGGCCTTCTTTCACAAATGAAGGTGAAAGGGAATGAGCAATACTCCACCACGCGTGCCCACTGCGGATCGGTGGAGGTAGGCTAGTGGTCAACCTACTGTTGGAATTTTTCAAGCCGCCTGGAGGAGGCATCCAACTAGCTTAATGACTAACTTAACTTTACGTGCCTTCCGAAGGACGGAAACGCTCGATTTGAAATACCACTAGGCGGTCACCCATCCAGGTACCGACCACGACATGCGTAGCTTAACTTTGCCGATCGATTAAGAACGGCTAATCATACTACACCACGAGCGCTTCAATGGTGCCGATTCTGTTGTAAATCGCACTAAACTAATTTTAGTAACATCTCATCTCTTTCTTACGAACATGATTGAAAAAGGATAGAACATATTTTAAATTATCAAATTAATATTTGCTGTCTTATTTTGCGTGTATATAGGCGTAACCGCGATAGATGGCGACTAAAATTATATTGAAAACAAGCATTGAACTAATTTGACAGGACTAAATTTCTTACATCCTTTTCTTATATTCTTTGTTAGAAAGAGACAATAGTGACATTAAAATTAGTTTAGTTGTGAACAACAGAATCAGGGCCAATATAAATATACTCTCTATATATTCTAATATATTCCCATCTATTCTAATAAATAAAGCGGAAGAGATTTTTTGTTTTGTTTATTTTTTCTGTAACTATCATTCGGATTCAAAAAATTCTTTCACTAATAGAATACATTGGTGCCGATTCTGTTGTAAATCGCACTAAACAAATTTTAGTCATATCACATCTCTTTCTTACGAACATTATTGAAAAAGGATAGATTGGATAGAACATATTTAAAGCTGTCTAAATTGTCTTTGAGGTCTTTGCCGTCTTTATTTGCGGGTATTTAGACGTAACCGCGATAGGTGGCGACTAAATTTATATTGAACACAAGCATTCGACTAATTTGATGGCAGGACTAAATCCTATTCTTATATTCTTTGTTAGAAAGAGACTTAGTGAAACTAAATTAGTTTAGTTGTTAACAACAGAATCAGCACCATTATCCCCGAGTAGGCTACTTTTTATTTCTGGAACGTGGTTGAAAATGCGGGAGACAGCTAGTATAGTATTATTTATATTCCCTGCTTTTTCATCCGCGTTCCTGGGATAAAGTAATCCTAAGAGTACATCTCTGTATTAGCCTTTTCTTAAATTTTATAAAAAAAACACTAATTTAACCGTGAAAACGTAGCAAGGAAACAGACAGACTCACTTTCACTTTATAACAACTCTCCGCATATCTACGCATCGCTTTACTCCGTTGAATTTCTACAATACAATACAATTCATAGTTTTCATGCATAAAATTTACCGGAGAGTTGCTATTTCCTAAATAAAAATGTATTCTAGCACAATTAACAGTAGTAGTCGTAGTAAAGTTTGCGCCTCGCCACACACAGTTAAATAATACGAGTTGTTACTTCTGTCGGCCCTGCACATTGGTCGTGTCGTGTGATAAATGACCATAATCTTAATCTGGGGGCACGGAAGTGCCCCCCGCCAAGACAGCCAAGCGAAGCGAAAGGGCACTACCTACCTTTTCTCGAAGCGCTTCGTCGTTTTTTTGAACCCTCATACATCTCGAAGCGCTTCGTCGTTTTTTTGAACCCTCATACAAGTTATGAGGGTTCAAAAAAACGACGAAGCGCTTCGAGAAAAGGTAGGTTTGGATTATACCAGATAAACAAAATTCTTAGGACATGATGTCAATTGTAAACTTATTAAACATATTAAGTTTCAATAACATAGCTCTTATACTTTAGATTTTATAGATATTTTAAAAACTCCGATTTCGTCACTGACTCACTGATGATCATCAAAACTCATAGGGTACTTCCTGAAGTCCTAGAAAGCTGAAATTTGGTATGTAAGCTTGTATTAGTACACAAACAACAAAAAAAAAATAGGAAATTTCAAACAAAAATAAATAAATAAGCAACTTACAAAAAGAAGTGAAATCCCACCAAAAACATTTTTATGTAAAATGTTGCCGCCAAGACATATGGCTCGTACTGTCAAAAAGTTATCAGATCTCATGTAAAACCAAGCTTATAACTCTACATGCACTTACTCTACAAGCCCTAACTTCACAAACTCTACACACCGTAGTCAAAATATGTGGCTTGGCCGTTTCAATACTACAAGAACTATTGAATAACAAAAAAGTAATGAACAGTGAATACATTTTTCACCTTACTCCCATGTGACGGTAGCGAAACGGCCAAGCCACATATTTTGACTAAGGTGTAGAGTTTGTGAATTTAGGGCTTGTAGAGTAAGTGCATGTAGAGTTATAAGCTTGGTTCTACATGAGATCTCTAACATAAGTTTTCTACACTAACGTAATCTACACACGCTAGCGACTACGGTGAATATTTTGTATGGCGAGCACCGCCTCTAGTGGTACATTTGGAAGCATTTCATATAAAATGTTTCACCGTAGTCGCTAGCGACTGTAGATTACGTTAGTGTAGATAACTCATGGTAGGCGTACTGATAACTTTTTGACAGTACAAGCCATATGTCTTGGCGGCAACATTTTACATAAAAATGTTTTTGGTGGGATAAATTACTTTCATGTAATGGAACATATTATTATTGCGTTGACCCCTAGTGATTGGGAACAGGGCAGGTAGATTATAACTTTTTTAGCTATATTGATAATATCTCTAATAATTTTCTGATACCAGGGTTTTGGTGTGTGTGGTCGAAATTAGGGAGCACAAGATGACAAAGGTCCAAGTTTGGCTCTCAAGTGCGACTGCCAGAATATAGCAGCGACAGATTTTCAACTATTACATAGATTGGATTACAGAAAAAAAAACGTAGGCCGGCGAAACCAATGGCAGCACATTTTGCGAATACAATGTTTTGTCGATGGTTGATTTCCGAAATAAGCATAAAATTAATACCAATTTGACGATAGTGCGAGACACTAAACGAAGGTACGTAATAATAAAATAATATCCGCCCCGATTAGGATCTATTTCGCTTGTTCACTTTTATAACCAGCACTCTCTTTTTGTAGACATTTCGTTTGTCAGGGTTTTTGGGAATTGATCCAAACATCATGGAAAAAAATCCTTTTGTTTCCTTGGCAAATTCAATAAAATATAATGAACCTTTTGATATCCCATATCTCAACATATTAATGAGATCATGTCAAAGAATCAACTGACATAATATGAATTATTTCTACAAGCTTTTATTTGGTTTCACCTTCCGGTGTCTGTAATCAAACTTTGCAAGTTATATTTGACAGACATCCCAATGTCCGATTGAGCTGAAGGTACACATTAGTTTATTGGAATTCAATTCAAGTACAGACAACAAAAAGTACATGTTATGTCTGTACTTATTTCTTTTCGTTTTCATTTTTCTAACAAAATAATTCGACGATTTCACGACTCATGTTTATATATGTAAAACGCCCTACGTGAAATATGTCAATTTTCATTTAATGTTGTATTTTCTTAGCTTTAAATATGAATGATTGGTTTGAATGAAAACGATTTATTCGTACATCAATTAAACAAATCTGGGGGCACGGGAGTGCCCCCCGCCAAGACATGGCTGCCTTGCGCTTCGCTTGGCAGCGAAGCGCAAGGGCACTACCTACCTTTTCTCGAAGCGCTTCGTCGTTTTTTTGAAGCTACATAACTTGGGTTTGGATTATACCAGATAAACAAAATTCTCGGGATATGATATCAATAGTGAACTTATTAAACATATTTAATTTCAATATCATAGCTCTTATACTTTAGATTTTATTGATACCTAAAAAACCCCGATTTCGTCACTGACTCACTGATGATCATCAAAACTCATAGGGTACTTCCGGAAGTCCTAGAAAGCTGAAATTTGGTATGTAAGTTTGTATTAGTACACTATCAACAAAAAAATTACAAAACTTGGAAATTTCAAAAAAAAAAAAAAAACAATCGTAACTTACAAAAAGAAGTGAAATCCCACCAAAAACATTTTTATGTAAAATGTTGCCGCCAAGACATATAGCTTGCACTGTCAAAAAGTTATCAGATTTCAGTAGAGCCAAGCTTATAACTCTACTTGCCCTTATGTTTTTGGTGGGATTGCGCTTTCCCGCTACTTTATACATACTGCGTAAGCGACTAAAACGTCGATTGCCAAAGTTGATTTAGCCCTCACAAAGAAACTTTAGTACGTGAATCGTTTGACCTGGTGAAAGTTAATTTCGACCTGTGAAGGTTAATTCGGCAAATCATACGCTTCTAACACGACTGTACACATATTGTTAGTTTGATGTGAAAAATTAATAAAAATCAAGATCAATTGGACATCAAATTGTACCTACATATAGGTACAAGTTTGTAGATGGTGATTGATGGAAAGCCCCGTATTGACGTAACCATGTAGGTTAAGTCTAGCGTGCATGCGTGCCAACCAGCGAGAAATACCGTGAACTTTTTGCTAAAGTTATTAACAATGCCACGGTTAATGAATTATTAGATAAATCGAGAAATTATAAGAAATCCGGTTCCCGGTTGAGAGCTTGCTCGCCGATTTGTCCGCGTAAGGGTGCTATGGCAAAATTTTGGGCCGGCATCATCTTGTCAATTAAAAAGAAAAAAAAGAAAGAAATCCGGTTCCAATCCGGTTCATGTATCATGAATACTATTTTTGTTCAGTCTCTTTGCAGTCTACTGAATACATCAATTACGTAGTAAAAAAACAAAATTACAATTATTATCGACTAGCTCTCGCCCTTTTGTTAGCGGAATGAAAATGGAAAAAGGCCTATTGTACGGCCTTTTTCCATGCCAAATTTCGTTGATCGGTAACAAACATACTTCACATAAACTTTCGCATTTATAGTATTACAAGCATTCATCGCCTCACATTCGCTATTATATGCTATCGAAGTATTCCATTGTCATAAAAAGTTGGTAAAAAGGTATCTATTGACTATTTTATATTTATATCGAATTACCTACTTTTTACGGTATTATACATAATTGCCGCTAAAGAATTTCACGTATTATAAATTATAATAAAATCGATGGATGTGTGAAAATTATAACTAACCAATTTTTGAGTTCAGAGATACCAAGGTCAACAAAGGTTTACAAGGTCGGCAACACATCGGCAATCCCCCTGGTATTGCAAATGTTCATAGGTGGCGGTGACCACTTACCATCAGGAGGCCCGTCTGCCTGTTTGTCAACCTATTACATAAAAAAAAAAAAAAAAAAAAAACTATAATATAGATAGGTATCTCTTCAGTTAACTACTATAACTCTATTTCACATAGGATGAGTCGTCAAGGTCAAGGGTTTTTTACCAATATCTAGTGAAATTCCATTTGATTACTCTGAAATAGTACTCACAATATTTCATGAAACCTCGATCTATCATAGTATTCCTTTATTATATCGAAATGAACATTAACCATTGAGAAATCTAATAAAATACCATGTGTCATCGAACTCATGTTATTTGAAATCTACTATACTTGCACATAATCGTCGCGATATGAGCGAAGAAAGCGCTATAAAAATATCCACTAAGCTTCATTAACGTCAACTTACGGTAATAACTTCAGTTCAATGGTCGTATTAATCAATTCATGATAAAAGAAAAAAAATGATTAGTTACTATATTTTGATTGCTACTATTATACGTATGATTATGAAAACTAAGTTTAAAAGAGGTTTAAAAGATGTATCGTCGCATTCGTCGCGCATGTGCTTCCATAATGACGATTTTGGGTGAGATATGATTGTCAAGAGACGTGGCTCGTTGACTGTTAGTAATGTTATGGTACCATGAACGTGATCATTTAGGCACATCATACATTGAAGATTTCCTAGAAATGCTTCTACTGCAAGCCATTTCTAGTTTTTTATAACCATAGTATAGTTATAGTCTCTTCAACACACTTGCTCGTAAAGTGACATTTATTGCACCGTTTTTAGCTTATTACGCACTAGTGCTTTTTACTTTACATCACCGCACAGTTTTATGATAAGTATAATCCTGATTATGTTAAGTTTGTACCTCAATGCAATTGATATATGTGTGGAGGAAGCATTCTTAATTTAAACGGGTAAAACAGATTGACAGCGCATCGCAGTAAAAAAAATGGTGGTTGATGATTAAGAAAAAATTAACTTAAAAAAATAAGTCTGTTTCTATCCTCGCAAGTGTGTTGAAAAATCTCGTATGACACGCGTGTGCATTGACCATTACACTCTCGGCTCTCGTATCGTATTCGCCTGCGTCTCACGCGCTTAAATACCGCCTCGTGTATAATGACGAACTTTGCACACACGTATCATATGTACCTGCTGAAATGAGATGGTAAATTAATTAATGGGATGGTGAAGAATGATGATGAACCTACCTATGAACCAACCTGATTTTGGCGGCTTCTTTGACGTAGATTTCTTCTTGTTGTTTTGAAAAAAAGATGATATCCATCCAGTATTTTTTGGCGGACAAGTAGTTTTCCTCGTTTGAGGAGATTTTGTAGTTTTCAGAGTGCGACGCACAGTTCGCGTTGTGGGTCTCCTTGTAGTGGTGGTTTGCCTGCGCGTGGTGGGCGGGCGGCGCGTGGTGGC
>OX596247.1:8825366-9041811 GCA_951394255.1 Polyploca ridens
GAGGAAATGCTGATATAATGGTCGAATTGAAGCAGCGCAAAAATTGCACCAACTCCATATAATTAGGAACAGGGTAAGAAAACAACGAATTAAATAAAGTAAAAGTATATTAAAAAGTAAAAACCATCGTGTTATCTAAATGAAAAAAATAATGAGGAGAAGAAGCGACGCAAGAAACTCCTCATGGGCTCGACATGTTTATTGTTGTAATTTTACAATTAAATTATCACTTTAATTACACCTACAGTATTAATCATTGAAATATAAAACTAAAGAAATGTAACTCGAGCTCAAAAATCATTCCACGCAAACCGAACCGCGGTGGGCGTTGCCAAAAAAGAGAGACTCATCGCGCTGACAGTTCGCCGGTATCATTGAGTCGATGCGTTCGTGTCGCGAGGGACTTAGAACTGTGATTATTATTGTGTTTTGCGTTGTTTACATTGTGCAAATATGCCGTCATGTGTTGTTAAGTGGTGTAGAAGCCATACAGATATGAAGAATGCTGGAATCACTTTTCATATGTGAGTAAATAAACATTTTGAAATCCTATACTTGTGACTCTGGAAAGTGTTATGCAACATGAACGCAACATGCGTATTTATTTAACACGTTTTGATATTTCACTTAAACTGTTATGCACTAGTACCTATAATTATAAAGAGGATAGAACCTTTGTGGCATAGCGTGCCAGCCGCCATTTTAGTTTTTTTTTCAATGTTGCGGCGCACGGTGTTACTTATGTATATGGGTAGAGGACACTTATACAAACAAAAAATGTTAACCAATATGGTGGCCTAAAGTGTCACGTTTCCGAGATATTTGGAGGTAATATCCAAATAAATAGTTAAATCGGTAAAACTTTCCAAGACGGGACGTGGGGTAGGGGGGAGGGGGGGTATGCGAGGGGGTACGGGGAGGGATGCTTGCTGGTCGCCTATGCCTGCTCTCCCTCCGCGCCGCCGGCTTTTTATATACACTCTAGGGGTAGTGACCACAAGACTACAAAGAGTGGGGGTGCGCTGAGTTGGTTTTTGAACCGTTTGAACCTACGATTTTTCTTGTAAAATGTATAATTGCAGTTTTTTATACATATAAAATAAGTTTGGATAAAAAAAAACCTATCAAAGTTGAATTTCAATATAAATACATTTAAAACTCATCTCATTTGGCTGTATGGACTACACTTTTTCCTAAAGAAACGCAACTGTCATGTCAAAAGTCGCAAAATTGTGATTGTATTAACAAATTTCAATACAAACTATGAGGTTGCTTCAAGAAATGACTTTGCAGAAAGACTTCTTAGATAATTTACTATCTGTTAAAAAAAATTGAATGCCCAGACCAGCGTCACGTCTCAACGTTTATCCGTTAAATCAACCTGGGTACTATTATTTAAATACAATTCAATGCATATAAACACGTAATAAGTTCATTTTTAATGATTGTCGTTATTCTTATATGGCGATCTTTACCTCCAAATATCTCGGAAACGTGACACTTTAGGCGCCGATTCCACTGAAAAGAGTTCTAGAGTTCCGAGTTCTGCATTCCGTGTTGACTATTGTGCACACAGCAAGCAGTCTAGAGTTCTAGAGTTCTGCAATATTCGCTACTGATCACACATCATACACTTTTTTTACTTTCAAAGGTGCCACATAGCTTACAAAAAATAAAAAGTAAACACATGAACAAGCTTACTTATTTTTCATAACACCATTCACGTATCTCCTGGGGGCCTACCACAAGCTCTTAAAACAAGGTTAAAATAACCTTATTCGTCTTTTGTCCCGTTTTGACGTCGGATGTCAAAGAAAAACAAAAGTCAAATAAGGTTATAATAATATTGTTTTAAGAGCTTGTGGTTCGCCCTCTGATATGACCTTAACGCGACCCATCACTCTATAATTCGTATGTAAAAACCATAAACTGATTAAAATACTTCTTAATTTTAGATCCTTACAATTATAACACAAAGAAATATTTTAATCCAAAAAGCACATCACAAACTTTTAAATGAATATAATAGAGTGGTATAGTTAAATTACAACTAATTAATCCGACTTATATATGCATATGCATTACGATACTTTATAACTTATCCTCTTACAATCAATGCATAACATCGTCCACGCATCTCGCACTGCAGCAGGCGTGCGGACCAATTAGCATTAGGCTGTCCCGCCGAGAACCAATCATCGCGCTTGCCGGAATACAACGCGTTAGGCAAACGCGGTAAGCGCAGGTAATTGGCTTATTTGCATGTGTGTTCTTTCGTTCGAATACTAGAGATATTTTGTCAATGTAGTAAAGTGTGGAGCCGAATTTCGCGTTGATTTTGTTCACAATTATGCTTCCTTAGTTTTATATTTCAATGGTATTAATAAATTAAAAGTTTTAGTAACGGGTGAAATAGCAACTGCACTTAGAGGTGTGCACAGGGGGGCTAAAAAAGAAGCTAAAGCAATATTGCTACGGAATCCATAATTTCGATTTTCTTTTTGGTAAAATAGTTACTCATTATGTTCAATTCAATTCATTAAAAGACTCGGAATTGATGAATTACTTAAATTCTGCTGTAAATTCGAAAAAATGAATTGCGTTAGCAATATTGCTTAGCTTCTTTTTTAGGGGGCTAGGTCGAGTGCTTGCGATAGACTGCCTCCTCTAAATGCTACACGCAAACTTTTATTAACTTTGCTATTGATTTTATGGTCAGTGTTGCCACTTTTAATCAATCTTTCTAATGATCCAAATAAGTCGGACCAACTATTCAGTTTCCCGATACATAATTTATATTAAAAAATTGATTAAATCCTAACTTCCTAACTAATATTATAAATGCGAAAGTGAATTTGTTTGTTTGTTACGCCTAGAAGGAGTTAGGCTACTTTTTATCCCGGGAACACGGGTGAAACCGCGGGGGACAACTAGTACAAAATATTTTCGGAGATTTCTCAGTTTAAGTGTATTTCGAATCGTCGATAGATTCAACTGTAACGTTCATAAGTGCCTTATCAGAGCCTAACCTGAATAAATAACTTTTTTATTTGGATTTTGAAAATAAAGTTATCTTATTCTTTCCTTCAAATGGCTCTGGTTTAAAATAAACTTTTTCGAGTTAGCATTTTGTTCATTGCTGCTATCGATTGGGTCTCTAATTCCATTTCCGGTACTTGCTTTCCGTGTGCTGAAATGATCTTAAATTAGTCTTTGTACCCTTATGCAACCAGATTTCCGTCTGGCAAGGTTTGTTTTAGGTTCATTGATAGAATAACTATATAATGTTAAAATTTCAGCTTTTAGAAAATGGTTTAGAAGAAAATATGTCATTCACAAGATTCACAACTAAAATAGCATCTGGCACGTAGGTAGCAACCACATAACGCTCTGTCGATTTAAGTTTAGGTTGCTAAAAGACTGTAGAAAATGGTGAAGAAAAAAATATTCGTGCTAAAATGGTTTAATGGGTTAAAAATCCGAATTTTTCTCTAGTACAAATAGGATGCGCAAAAGCAAACGCAACCACTTCCAGCTGCCAGACTTGGCGCATCTCTATCAGGTTTTAATGCGCAAGAAAATATCAAAAATCCAGCCTTGCTAAAGTTCTTTTTTTCGCGACGTTGCTAGCTCTTATACCATTAGCATTCCTTGTGGCTTGAATGCTCCATTATTTTTGTGAGTATCGCCCTATTTAAATATGACAACCAAAACTACATACTTTTTTCAGTACAGTTATTATACTTATGAATGTCATCCTGTAGAGTCAATGATGTATGTTTGTATTGAGATACGAAATTTTTTAAAGTTTTTTTTTTTTTTTTTTTTATACAACTAAGTCGGTAAACAAGCATACGGCCCGCCTGATGGTAAGCAGTTACCGTAGCCATATGGACGCTTGCAACACAAAAAGCATCGCTCACGCGTTACCGACCCTTTCCCCCCTCCCCTATGAGCTCTGGCGACCTTACTCACGCGCAGGAACACAACTTTACACAACATAAAGTTATTTGGCTGCGGTATTCTGTAAGGTCACAGATTACTATACAGATAAACAGCTCCTAAGAACGCGAAATGGTAGGTACTTCACTACATGCGCAGCGATTTGTGCGTGAGCGCTCACCGACGGGTTCACGTACGAGAGCCGAGAAGTCGCTTCGGGTGTTTCCGGCGAACTCGAGGGTCCGAGAGTCGGGGGCGACTCGCGACCGAGCGGCACGCCTCGATACCTACATCGCTTGCAGTACGTCGTCGCTCGCTGCTCGTTACCGCGATACTTTGTTTTTAATAATTTTAAGAACAACTTACAAACAAAATGATTATTTATTGCAGTGCGTTTATAAATAATTCCAGGAGGAATATAAATATATCCAATAATTTATCCAAATGAAGTAATTTTCTTACTAGGTAGGTATGTAGGTACGAGTAATAATTTTAGTGGTGGGCGAAATTGGACTCATATCATCTAGACACGTGGTAACGTGTCAAGCCAAGTTCAAGATATCTTTTACTTAATGCATATATTACAATAGTTATATGTATTTAAACTGTTATAATTTAGGTACATTATATAATAATGTACCTTATTTTCATTGTTCACAATGGATAATGACATTATTTTCATTGTTCACAATGGTTTTAATAATGATTAGGTACAGTTGGACATTATATAAAACGTTAATAATAACATTCATATGTGCAATAAAGGAATTTCATTCTAATTCAATAATTTATCCAATGTTAAAAAAAATCTAATACAAATTTGCCCTCATTACTTTCGAGTAAGAGTTCATATTAGTGTGATCAAAACGCCATTATTTGTGTCATCTTGGTATTATAACGCCTAATTGTAGTAGTTTTGGAGTTTGGGTAGTGGAATTCTTCAATGGGAAATTGGGAACTAGCAAATTCTGTTTCAATTCGAGTTTGGGCGAGCGTGTCGTAAGACTAGGCTCGTTGTAAGTCTAAACTTGACGCCGCGATGATAACGTGCAAAGCGGTTAGGCTCGGCTTGCCTAGCGTAGACGCACCTCAATAAATTATACTTATAACTTATAATTATTAAAAAAATTACCCAGCTTTCTAATTAAATTTATTTCCTAGTGTGACAGCCCTACAAGAATAGGCTAATATAATAGACGTTTGTAGGGAGCTGTTGCTCTGTATAATATAATCCTCTGTGGTAAGGTGTTCTGTATTTCCCACAAGTGTTGAACTTTGCCTACAAATATATATAGGCGTTTCAAACTTATTGTCCAAGTTTTATCTGAGGTTATCAAGTTTGAGATTTTTAATGCAAATTACAAAGATATAAAGAAATAAATTTACTTATCTAACACTCTCTCTCACTTCTCATTTCTCATTAGTATACCTACAAAAATAATACAATTAAAAAGAACCAAATTTTTATAAAATGATCATGTGATTGCATGAGTTATTGAGCCTATCAAATATAATCGAACACATTATTAAATAATTTAAAAAATCTAGTATAAAAATTCAATTAAAATCATTCACGATACAGATGGGTATATTCGCTGGCGAAAAGACTAAGTAGGTACCTAATGATAACAAAGACAGCTACCTCTACCCAGGCAAAGCAGGTCTTGTATGAATATTAGGTTAGGTATCTTCGACAAACTATTAACATATCATTTGAAAATTTACTAAAGAATCCGAAACTTATACGTTGACTGTAATTAATGTTAATAACTATTGTTATCTATAAGCACTTAGGTGAATAATGAAATAAATTTCTGTTGCTAAGTGATTGTGAATAACGTTTATATTTAAACTTTTTGTAAAACAGCCCTTCTAGACAAGATGGTTGTTGACAATCGTTATCGTTAGTAAACAATCAACTTTTGTATGGAAGTGACATAAGAGATCGTTAAGAATCACGTGATATTTCGATTTACCATACAAAAGTTAATCGTTTAATAACGACGATGACGATTGTTGACATCCATCTTGTCTAGGGGCCCAGCCCCCCTATACAAAGTACTTTTCGTTGCGTCTAGCGTAACCAAATGTCAGTCTCATACATTTTGTAGCGTTTCTATTCGCGCAAACGCAACGAAAAGTACTTTGTCTAGGGGTACTGGTAATTAATAGGAAGGTACATTATGTTCTTTAAAGATATATTTTAATTATAATATAAGGAAAAAAAAAATTCTGTCCCTCAGAAGTTTAAAAGCACCAAATCAAACTGGTATAGTAATTGACTCGTTTTTACCCGCACTTAGTGCAAGGTCTCAATTTATTAATAGACCAGACGGTTGCTATGAACAAGAACATCGGCAGTTATAACATTTTTACCAAACTGTTTGATATGAATAATATTAAAATATGGGTTGCTATTATTTGTGTAAATATAGGTACTAATGTTACGCTCTTATTATTGTATCAGTTATCTTAATGTTCATATATGCTTGTTTACTTATCGATAGAGCACAGAATATTATGAATTTTATGTTGTAGTACAATTGTGACAATAAATCGATTATGAGAATCCGGGCAATAAACCAATAGTAATTTCTGTAAATCTGTGGAGACAAGTACCTACCTAAGTAGTTTAATGAAGGAAAATAACTATGAATATTTCAGTATTTATCGACAACTTCCTCATACCGTAAATCCTAATCCTCACTTAATATAATAAATGCGAAAGTGAGTTTGTTTGTTTGTTACACGTTACGCCTTCACGCCTCAACTACTCAACGGATCATCATGAAATTTGGCATGCAGATAGCCAACGGTATGGAGAAGGACATAGACTATCCCGCGGTAAAACCGCGCGGGACAGCTAGTATTAATATAATAAAGCTGAACAGTTTATTGTTTTTTTTTTAAACGCGCTAATCTCTGGAACTTCTAGTTGGATTTGAGTGGAATTAGTTTGGATTCGAAAAATTCTTTCACTATTAGGAAACTAAATTATCCCCAAGTGTTATAGGCACTACACTAATTTTAATTGCATCACATCACATCTCTTTCTTACAAACATTATTGAAAAAGGAAAACATAATATTGGATGTCAAATTAGTGTTTCCCGCTTTTCATCTTATATTACTTTTATGGAGTATATAGACGTACATAACCAATTTTGATGGCGACTAAATTTATGCTGAAAACAAGCGATTCGACTAATTTGACAGGGCTAAATTACTTACATCCTTTTCTTATGTTATTTATTAGAAAGAGATATAGGGAGACTAAATTAGTTTAGTTGTAAACAACAGAATCAGTACCAATTATCTCGTTAACATTATTAGAAACGTGGTATCAGCATAATAAATCCAATATTAAAGTAAGTGTGTAATTTGCAATGATTCGATGTTTTAGGAATACGATAATATCGATGCGTGCTATCGATTCGTAGTGCGCATCTTTAGTCGAGCGGTCGTGTAGCCGAACGCTACTCGCACTCGTACGTGCCTGTATCAATCTGAATAGTAATCGTCTAGTGGTGTGTACTTAGTGACTGGAGTTGGGCACTCGCCAGTGATTGTCGTGTCTCGGGGTCAAGAAAGTTCACTGCCAGTCCAGTTTAACCAACGGGGGTCGTTGCCGTGCTCCACGTACACAACCGGTGAGGAATAGACAAGACAATCTGATATGCATATTAATTATGTGTTCTCGAGATAGTTACTCAAATGACTATCGTAAGGTGAATCTATGTGCACTAGACTGAGTGCTTTGGTAGATAATAATTTGTAATTATTATCTATCAATAAAAAATATATGAGGACACACTGACTATTTCACGGTTGCGATGGACGGTAGTTTCCATAAATAAGGAAAGGGAAAAAACTCAAGTCTTCAGGGGATCGCATCGCGGAAAACTGTTTTTAAGTTAAGTTTTATTTAAAACTCGCCTATGCCCGAGTCTTAACGTAACCAACTATACCATCTTCTAAAACCTTCCACAAGGAAACCTTCAGGTAACTGCAGTAACCGTATACCTAAATCCGTGGAGCGGTTTTCTAGTTATAATAAGGTCCTAATAAATTAGTGAATTTCTTCTTGTATAGGTCATCAGTACCATCAGGCAGGCCGTATGCTTGTTTGCCACCTTAGTGGTATAAAAAAAAAAAAAAAACAAACAAAAAATAATATTAGAAAAAATCCGACGGAAAAAAAAGCCGCGCGGCTTCTTTGACTTTCATAGATACAGTATGGCGGCTATACAGGTCGTTGTTTTGGTCAGCGACGAGCGACTCAGGGTCGATAATACAAATGATAGTGGTGCTAAAAAAAATACTTTATTTTTTTTAATAACAAAATTAAAAAAATTAAAATTTTCAAAAATCATGTAATAAGCTAAAATGTAGACATAATACTCAACGGGAGTACGAGGGAGTAAAGGGGTGGGGCGATGGCGGCTTGTGCCTAGCTCTAGTCTGTGCACGTGTCTCGTAACCATACTTTGCGGTAATTTTATTTCAAATTGAATAAGGTATTTCTCAACATATTTACAGTATTTAATGCAATTAAGTCCATTTTTGGGGAATATATATTTTGTACTACTGCTCCTGGGTCGCTTGTCGCCGACCAAAACAACACCTGTATATGGATAAATTTTGTTTTTTTCCACGGATTATTTTTCTCATATTAATTTTTTGATTACTAACGACCTATACATTCATCCCTCAAGAGGAAATTCACTAATTTATTAGGACCTTATATACACACTAACGGACGGACGGGACGGAAAAAAAACTTTGCATTTTTATAATACTTAAGGATACTCCGATTTTTATGTTTACGGAAAGTTGATTTAGGTAATTACTTATTTTTTAGTATTTATAAAGAATAAGGAAAAATATATTTTGTAAAGTTGACGAACTGGAATTTTGGTTCAAAACAGGTATTTAACAAATAAATTCAGATCCAGCTGATAATACAATATTGTCGTGAAGGCCATTCTCACACAATAAACGGTAGAAAATAAAAATTAGCCATACTTATTTGATACGCCATGTCGAACATAATAATATGTTATAAGTAGGTATACAGGGTTGGTAAACAACAACTTTTGTTCTATGGCTTTATGGCTTTTAATATTCAACGCTCTAATGTTACGAATACGAACTCTACGCGTAGCAAAAGACCGAGTGACAAGCGTAGATACCTATAACAAAATACTGTAGGTATAACTGGATCGTCACACACGCAAGAAGAATGGCGAGGTTGGATCCACAAAATATAAATATTAATAAGGCACTGTTTACGTACAAGTTTATATTAATTATAAATAATAACAAGTTTACAAGATCTTTATATCAAAAAAACCCTAAAAGATGGGAATCAAAAGTTATAAATAATATTAATTTATTTAAAATTAAGACATCGTGCACTTACAAAACGCAACGAGCTTGACGTGCCGTCAAACAAAATCTGTCACTGTCAAGTAGAGATGAAAACTATCGATAGTTTGTTTATATATTATACTTATCTATAGTAAGTACTAGCAACTATGTGACAAATTGCTATATTATTATTTACAATAATAAATTAACGTTGTTTTAAGACGTACACTTTTTAGCAAATTACCTTCTACCGATTCACGGATATGCTTACTTGCTACGTGAACTAATAAATAAATAATAATAAAACTCATACCACATCTACAGTTGTTCGTAATACTATAGAGATAATATTGAGATTCAATGGTATCGATACTATCGATAATATTGGCATTCAATAGTATCGATAATATTAATTATACTTTATATTATCAAATACTATGGCTATTGATATACATAGATATTGATACACTCTCGGCGCTTAATGCCTCGTGTGTAATTTAAAAATTTTCATTCGTTATGATTCGGTAAGAACTATTCCAAATCAAATCGATAAGTGATTGCTGAAATACAGCTGTTACTGATGAACGGAGTGACACCATAAGGGTTCTTTTTGATTCGGACCCCTAAAAAATACGCATAATTTCCTCTAATTTGTTTTATTATTTAGGGTGATGGCTACGTTCGTAATGTAGTAAAAATAGCAAAAATATTTAGGGAATTTAGGAAAGGGTAAAGGCGCGATTCAATTAACTCTAAGCTAGTTAAAAATTGCATGGATCTACTCTCAACCTCCTTGGCAAAAAGAACAGGGTCATATTACAGTGGGCACGGCACACAGGAATCATCGGCTACGAACGAACTAGCTAAAGCCGGAGCTAAGGTTTTATAGCTCCGAGCCAATTTGTGGTGTACCTAAAAGCCTGGCTAAACTAATTATGAGGCACTTATAGTACCTATGTAAGGCTATATTATAAAGGCTATGAACAAAGTCTACCCTAGCTTAGAGGACTTTTATCTCTATGTAGAAAAAACTTACGCATACTTTGTGAGGGCCTTAACGGAGCACTGTGGATTGAACAAACATCTTTTCACCATCAGCGTTCATAACCCGAGGTTGTGCAGATTCTGCCGTGAGAAAGATGAAACACCAATACATCTTTTGTGTGAGTGCTATCCACTTATGCCTAAACGAAATACTCATCTGGGGAAACACCTGTTACACCCAGATGAAGTAAATTCTAAGAATACCTATTGTGCAGTTTATTATAGCTGCAGGTCTTGGCAGTGAAATCTAATAAACGTGGCGATCACAATAGATCTAGTCTGGTCGCAGTGATACAAGCTCTGAAAAGACTTGAAACTTGGTCAAGTGTCTGACCCAAATAATAATAAAGGTTGGCCCGATGTTGGGATCCGATAATTGCATTGCCTAGGAGCCCCGACATGGGTAATCCGGCTCTGTTGATAAGTTTTTTATTCACACAAATATTTTGTAATTACCTGTTTTGGTTCTCAGTCTGCGCTATGTGTAAAAAATATTACTCGAAAATAGTACAAAAGTGTGCGAGCCCGACTCTCAACATGAACATATTTTTTTAACGATCATTGCCCTGCCCTGTTATAAAACTAGAAAAGAACCTTAATATTTCTATAAGAATATTGATTTTGTATGTTTTATTTACGTGATTGTCATAATAACAATTACCAGGTACAATTATACCCACCGACGACGTCTGTATAATTGTACTACATCTTGTTTGTCTGATTTAATTTAAAGCGAATATTTTTATTAATACACATTACTTAAAAATACAAGCAAAAACTAAAATATCATTCTGTGAAATTGGAATTGTATTTTGTGTTGATTTGGTTCCAAAGTAGTTTTAAGTTCTTTTTAGTTCCCTCGTGACCGTGGCCAACGCAACTTGTTTGAAACTTCCAAGTTAGTCATGATAACATTTAATTGTAATTCGTGCGCAAATATATTTCATTTACTTATACTCAATTTAACCCTGATTCCTGATCTATATAGATAGCATCAGCAGTACTGTTTTTACTCAATCAGTGCACTACACGTACCTATTAAATGGTACTTAAAAATAAAGAACAAATGAGTACTATATTTACAAAAAAAAAAATCTTGCTGCTATTAAATCTTGTTTTGACACGTGTGTTTAGTATTACCGCTTAATGCTACAGTTGAGTGGAGTCATGTTTGAATAAATATAAATTAATAAATAATACTTATGATTTTCCAGGTATTGAAATGCTTCTACGATGGAGCAGGCTCATCTTACTAACCGTAGTGTTCTGCCATGCGGATGATCTACCAAACAATGTCTCTAACGCAGGGTCCTTTGACCCAATGGTTATACAAGTGAGAGGACCAGAGACAGCTGACGGAATATCGAAGCCAGATAAGGTATAATATATACATCTTTCAATACATGATACCAATAACAAAGAATGATTGACCCGGGGGGGAAGATCGGGAGGGTTATTTTCGCCCCATTTGTATAATATTATCTTTTAGATCTGAAGATAAAAATGGGAAAACGTAAAGAGATTGAAGAGTCAATTGATAGCAAATAAAATACCAATCCAATTCAGATCTGAAACATACAATACGAAACTGCAAATCGGGTGAATTCATGTTTTAGAAGATTAAAACGAAACGAAAGCAGTGGGAATACCGAACCAATAATTGTTATCATAGTTGATATAATTACTAATTCGGATTTGTTGTATGTTGTGTACCTATATGAATTACCATCTGATCTGGTTTATTACATACAGGATTTTGTAAGCCTAAAATCAATATTATAGGCTGAAAGTATAATATTTAAACGCTGTCTGTACATGCTATGTCTATCTACGACTGTCAAAATTTCAACTATTAGATATTTTTTCATGGGAAAAGACCACAAGCTCTAAAAACAAGGTTAAAATAAACTTATTTGTCTTTTGTCCCGTTTTGACGTCGGATGTCAAAGAAAGACAAAAGACAAGTAAGGTTATAATAATATTGTTCGATGACCAAGATGTTCAAATTGTGAAAATGTTAAAAAAAAATATTGTAAAACATAATCTAAAAAGAGTACGGACCACGTGTCTGTAGTATGTAGTTTAAACCAATAAAAAAAATAAAGTTTTAAGAGCTTGTGGTTCGCCCTCTGGAATCCAGAGTCCTTGTTCCGAGCTGGAAACGCAGTTAACTAACCACGCAATAATAATAGGTACATCATAATTTTATAAATATATAAAATAAATGAGCAAAGCTTGTGTCCGTGGGAACACAGCAATTATCTAATGTTATAACCAATGTTTGAGTTCGGAGATAATTAAAACTTCCTTTTCTCAATATAATGAATTTATTGAAGGCAAGGCAATGAACACACCATGAACGTTACAGAAAGAAGAGAATGGCCGACAATCACTACAATTAAATTAAACTTCTACCTACGTTTCTGTTTTCTGTGCAAACTGTGCATAGTATATATATATGGTCTTTACAGTAAAATTACTGATAATTCTTTAGGTAAAATTCCTATAATGTACATGGCAGAGGTCAGAGATACATGGAAAATGGCCTGCCCGAATGAGGACTTCCCAAAATGCCTCTTAACAATAATATATACCAACTCCGTTTTGGTTTTATTATAATATTTAGTTCCTTGATCCTAAGAATATTACAATAATATATTTATATACCAGAATTTATACTTACATTGTTTTTTGTAAGGATTTCAAATGTATCGTGGGTGAGACTTCTGAACG
Organism: Polyploca ridens; assembly: GCA_951394255.1. Taxonomy (NCBI): domain Eukaryota; kingdom Metazoa; phylum Arthropoda; class Insecta; order Lepidoptera; family Drepanidae; genus Polyploca; species Polyploca ridens. The sequence continues at coordinate 8,838,455 of OX596247.1, forward strand.
TATGGATTTCAGAACGCAACCTAAAAAAAAAACTTTTTATTATTCTTCTAAACAATTCACTTTCCATCATTGTTGTTTTGTTTTTGATAAAATCGAAAGAAATTAAAGAATATGAGCGACTCCAGCAGCAACGAATAGGTATATAAATTTGACACCTGCAGAGTTAGTAGGTACACACGGCAACACATCAAGCTATACATTTCCAGTATAAGCTGATCTCGCATTGTATAGGATTTCCGTACAATGAGAGGTCAGCTTATATTGGAAATGTATAGCTTGATCTGTAGCCGTGTGTACGAGCGGTAAATACCTGATTTTTTTGCACATAGCTGTAGTGTCTTTTATGTGTTGGGGGCATGTCGGGGGTTTTTTTTATTTAAGCTTTTCAAAACTTTATACTAGTAGACATACTTTATATACTACTATCAACACCTTACCACCACATTCAACTACGTGGTTTCCGGGACGAAACACGAAATTGCGACATTATGTACTTATTGCACGAACTTGTTTCAGATTAAATTAATTAAATTCTCTCAACTCTAAATTGTTAAAACTTATCTGTGTTTTAGTTGGTTCTATTTGCGTCGAATGGCGCGCAAGAATAAATATTTTTCATTTAAAAACAAAAAACATTTCTCTAGTTGGCTGTAACAAACCGTATACGTGTATTCGGTACCGAGGAACGGTTACGCCATATAGTAGGTACCTACCGAGTACCGAAATTTAATTTTTCGTATTTTCGTACTGATGTTAATTTGATTGTTTCTTTAACCTATTTGCATCGAAATAATAAAACTAAAGAAATGTAACTCGACCTCAAAAATCATTCCACGCAAACTGAACCGCGGTGGGCGTTGCCAAAAAAGAGAGACGCACCGCGCTGACAGTTCGCCGGTATCATTGAGTCGATGCGTCCGTGTCGCGAGGGACTTAGAACTGTGATTATTATTGTGTTTTGCGTTGTTTACATTGTGCAAATATGCCGTCATTTGTTGTTAAGTGGTGTAGAAGCCATACAGATATGAAGAATGCTGGAATCACTTTTCATATGTGAGTAAATAAACATTTTGAAATCCTATACTTGTGACTCTGGAAAGTGTTATGCAACATGAACGCAACATGCGTATTTATTTAACACGTTTTGATATTTCACTTAAACTGTGATGCACTAGTATATAATTATAAAGAGGATAGAACCTTTGTGGCATAGCGTGCCAGTCGCCATTTTAGTTTTTTTTTTCAATAAAATAACCTTATTCGACTTTTGTCCCGTTTTGACGTCGGATGTCAAAGAAAAACAAAAGTCAAATAAGGTTATAATAATATTGTTTACAGAGCTTGTGGTTCGCCCTCTGAACTGACCTTAACGCGATCCATCACTCTATAATTCGTATATAAAAACCATAAACTGATTAAAATACTTCTTAATTTTAGATCCATACAATTATAACACATAAAGAAATATTTTAATCCAAAAAGCACATCACAAACTTTTAAATGAATATATTAGAGTGGTATAGTTAAATTACAACTAATTAATACAACTTATATGCATAGTGCAAATATACGATACTTTATCCTCTTACAATCAATGCATAACATCGTCCACGCATCTCGCACTGCAGCAGGCGTACGAACCAATTAGCATTATCTGTCTCGCCGAGAACCAATCATCGCGCTTGCCGGAATACAACGCGTTAGGCAAGCGCAGCTAATTGGCTTATTAGCATGTGTGTTCTTTCGTTCGAATACTAGAGATATTTTGTCAATGTAGTGAAGTGTGGAGCCGAATTTCGCGTTGATTTTGTTCACAATTACGCTTCCTTAGTTTTATTATTTCGATGCCTATTTGTTTCTTTTTAATTAGTCGATGCATGAGGGGTTGCGGTGTTATTGTGATATTACATATTCTCACGGATAAAATATTCAAAACAGTAAATCCATTGCATATTATGAAGTTTTCCGTTACATTCTTGAGATAATTATATAACAGTTTACTTACAATAAATATGTACAAAATACAATCAAAATAGAAAATTGAAAATTTCCTCAAGTCTGCCGCTGCTTCCGATTCCCAGAAGGCTGGCAGCATTTCCTCTTTGGATAGCCAAGCTGACGCGTTGGCGGAAAAAGCTCCCAGCCCGCTGGTGTCCGGAGGTCTCGATCAATTGCGAGCAAAACGGCGAGCTTCGGACCCCCACGGTTGAACTTTGAATTTTCCGCACTGGCCGCAGCTCCCCCTGCAGCTTTACAAATCGCCGGTAAGTGAGATGGCGCGAGTGTATCGGCACATGTGGCATCCCACACCAGTGACCTGCCGACACTCCAAGGGATCAAAGACATACCATCCGGTCTCTTGCCATCGCTCCGCGCAATACCGACTGGTTCCAGTACGGAAGGCACGTTAGCGACAACAAGAGCCCTGCGGATAATGTCGTTAATGGCTGAGTGCCGTGATATTCGACCAGCACTCAGGGAGCATGAAAGCCCATGGTGGCCGAGCTAGTTGACAAGATCTCCGCAGCGGCAGTGATGAGGCTGATTTGTCCTGCCACCAAGACGAAGACAAATACAGTCTTAATGTTATACGGTCTAACATTGTCCCGGTATTTGTGGATGGAGTTTACTTATAGTTCTAAACAATTTACCTATTAAATCAAACTAAATTCAGATTTACATTTTCATCACAGTCTGGTTCAAAATAAGGTATAGGTTAAAATGCACCTTACGCAGGTATGTAATGAAACGTAAATTGAAATGTTAACAATAATCCATTATTATTATTATTGTGTAAACTACACTTTTGCTATGCCTGTATAAGGTAACTAAGTTCAATGAGTACTATGTCTTAGAATAAAATCTTTACTACACTTAGTTGCAAATAAATGAATATGAATATGAACGTATAAGTATGTTTTCTACAAAGTACGAACGACGCGACGTCAACGTTATACCACGGTAAGTTATACCGTCCGTACACAATACGCAGAACGAATTGATGCATTGCTCTATGTTATTAGTCAAAAGTAACAAGTAACGTTACGATACCATAAATAGTAATATAATGAGTACTGATTGTTATAGTAACGAAAACATACGGGTACGCTATTTTTCGTTACTTTTACACCTCTACTCACCTCTATGTTAAATTCGGTTCAGTGATACATATCGAATCGTGTATATTCTCCATTCACAAAATTCTTTCACTTATTCAATGGCATAAACGGTAAGTACACTGCTAAATCTTATCTGGGGGCACGGTTGTGCCCCCCGCCAAGACAGCCAAGCGAAGCGCAAGGGCACTACCTACCTTTTCTCGAAGCGCTTCGTCGTATTCAAAAGAATAAAAATTTAGCCCTTATCATAGAATCATTGCACTTTGTTGTACGTCTGTCAAGATCCTTTTCTCTCAGGAACGCGTGGAGGCACAGATTACTAAATAGTTATTACGTGTGGAGGTATCAAGCTAAAATTAATATCAAATAAGTCAAAGCAATCAAAAGATACGGTTTATACCGCATATTTTGACGCTCGCAAGGGAATCAAAACCTATAGGGTACTTCCCGTTGATCTAGAATCATGAAATGTAGCACTAGTAAAGGAAAAAGTCTGAAAACCTTAAATTTGTAGTTACATCGCAAAAAATATCGGTAAAAAGGGGAAAAATCTTCGAGACTCGATTCCCGTTATGAACAAACTATTTACCTACATACCTACAAAGTACGGGACTCTCAGTGCGCGTGACCAACGAGCACTTGGCCGGGTTTTTTTTTAAATATCAATGAAGTTACTTACAGGATACCATATTTCGAATCGATCAAACCTGTGAAAGTTGATCACATCCCTTCACAAACTAGAAAAGAGCTGATGATCTTCAAACAGCTGAACAGATTTTATTGAATCTATAACCTAAGTAAACTTTCAAACATAAATACCTAAATCAAAATCGCTCCATTCGTTTGGGAGCTACGATGCCAAATACACAACACAATAAAATAATAAATAATAAATAAATATCCTGGGACATTCCTCACACACGGTCATCTGATCCCAAACTAAGCAGAGCTTGTACTATGGAAACCAGATAACTGATATAATACATATACTACTTTTTGTTTGTAAATACATACTTAATATACATAATTACACCCAGACTCAGGTCATACAGACATGTTCATGCACACAAATGCATGTCCTGTGTGGGAATCGAACCCACGACCTGCGGCGCGTAAGGCGAACCTTAACCAACTGCGCCAACTGGGTCGTCAACAAGTTAAACTTATAAAACTCTCCCCTCTCTTTGCGTCGAGGGTTAAAAATAGGCATTTACTTGTAAGTAAATAGTACTTCTTGGTATCAAACAGTCAAAGGATTAAAAATGTTTTAAATAGTACATAATAATATGCTACCATATCTAATATACATTTACTAGCAATGATTATGCATACTAATTTGTATGGTAATCATGAGTACGTATGGATTTATTTTGTTTTTTTTTTTTTTTAAGTCTGTGTTTTATATTTTACAGAAAAATGCGGTCCATAATATCAGTATAGTGGGAGATCAGTTCATGCTGGATGGGCAAGCCCTTCACATCATCTCGGGGTCCCTTCATTACTTCAGATTGCCGGCTGTCTACTGGCGCGACCGGCTCCGCAAGCTCAAGGCAGCTGGCCTGAATGCTGTTTCCACGTACGAATTATTTCTTTCTAGCATCTTGCCGGCATAGAATTTGGGCCATACACGAAATTTCATACAAAATAAGTGTTTTCAGCAAAGATTTTCTCTTCTTTAATATTGATTTAAGGCACTGTATTCGGTATCATTTAAAAGAAAGAAAAGTCAGCATTTGGATACTTCAATCAAATTAACTGTGCCAATTCTCATATACCATAATAATATTAATTAGTACGGACAGTGCAACTTTGTAAATTTTTATAAGACGATTGAAATTCAGTTTTTTAACCCAAATTTAAAATGACAACACCGTCTGCAAGCTGGCTCTTCTAGCTTTGAAATGATATCAAATGCAGTGCAAAAAGCTTATATTAAAGTAGAGAAAATCTTTGCTGAAAACACCTCTTTTTTATGAAATTTCGAGCTTAGGCCAAATTCAATGCCAGTGAGTTTATATTACTTACATAGATTTATAATCTCTTCTTGAATGTTTCAGGGTTCGCCTTCATTTTATAAATAGATGAAATAGTGCTATGTGCAGCATGATAACAAAATAATAATTTGCACTCTTCCCTAAACAAACCTGTTTTTAATTTGACCGTAATAGATAAGAGACCGTATTTTTATTAAATTATGTGGCCATAACCACAAGGAACTATTTATTGATACCCATCTCTGTAATAGTTGCTACATAGTTCATGTATCAATTTGACCTTAATAGATAAGAAATTCATGGCAACTCACCACATTTTATCAAAACCAAAGTTTTTTTTTTGCCACAAGTAAAGGCGTTGAAAGCAGTTTATAATTTCTGTTTTCAATTTTACAAAATTTATTATAATACACCGTATCCCATATATTTAAGAGAAATAAAAAGCAATGAACAAATCTAAATCGAGCGACATATTTTGGAAATTATTTTTATCGAAATAACCAACAATACCTGAGAGAAAATTTCATTTATTATACTAGTTTTTTTTTTTCATATTCTTATCCCGACTTTCATGTGAAACAGCAGGGCGATTGTCAAATGGTCTCGGTTTCGGGAATCCGATACCGAGGGCTCTCGTAAAATTTCATAATTTTGGTATTGTGTAACTTTTTTGAAAACGATAACGAGATTTCGGTTTGAGAAAATGAATGGAAAATGAAACCGATGCAGTTCCGATATTGCTCACCTAATCGTTCAATCGAACTTTCCTTCTAAATTTCATAAACGTAAGATTGAATAAAGAAAATACATATAATACGTGAAAATATAAAATAATGCGATGTAATTATTTATTTAACATATTATATTACATATTGTGAACAAAAAATAAATTTAAATCCCAACGTAACAAAACGTTTTCATTGTTTGATGCTGTCAGTGTCAGTCATGAGTTGGTCATGAGATAAAGAATATTGTAAAAACGTGGATTATGATAAATAAATAAAAACAAATAAATTTACGTGGTTTCGTATCTGATAATTATAATACTATTGTTCCTAGTCTATTTTCGTAGTGTTTAACTCAGTTCTAAATTAATGTATCCGACCACGTATCCGACCAATGAGTGAAGTTATTGTTGTGGTTGCGATATCAGCATAAATCGAGACAAAAAAATCTCTGATCGCCAATCGAAGATCCTATTAGCTATGGAAGCCTGAAACTCACACAATTCTTATACAATTTCAACTACAAGTGAGCACATGAGGAGAGTGCAAGAGGAGCGCACATTCTCACATCAAGATGAAAGTGGCTTAAATCAAGACAGTCTAGTGTTCAATGTAATGAAAACATGTGTTGTAAAAATTCTATGTACCTATTCTTAATACTGTGATTATATTTTATTCCATTAATAAAAATATATGCACAATAATTTGTTTTATTTTAAAGGATATTTTCATATTACATTCAGCGGCATGGACTTCAGCTATCTACTGTTATATTTGCTATCTATTCAAAATTGTTCGATTCTTAATTAAATGCAGTTGTTATAATTATTACAATACCTATTAGTTTGTACTATATACCTACCTACTCTTTTTATCTCACTATAAACCACTTATCTCTATACTAATATTATAAAAAGGTAGTTTGGTTGTAGGAGGAAATCTCTGGACGTAATGATTAAATTCTGAAAATTCCCTACAAGAAGCTACATTGCCCCTACATTGAAGGCTACTTTTCATCCCGGGAATACTTATGTGTGAAGCAGCGTGGGATAGCTATTAGTATATAGTAAAGTAATTATTCCATGTGAATAAAAAATAGGTAAGGTAGGTAAATAAAATACGCACAATAATTTTATAGTTTTATTTAAATAAAGGTATAGATAGGTATTATTAAACTTTGCAAACGGTAAGAACCAACTTTTCTGACACATTCAGTCACTAAGTCGATATCACTTCGTCAAAGACTGAGGCCCATAAACAGGCCAACTCACAAATATTCTTTGGAATATCTAGTGGTTGGTTTTGGTAGTCTTCAAAAGCATGAGGTTAATTGTGATATCGCCAGTTTGTCACGAAATTATTCTCTGACAATTCCTAGTCCTCAGGCTGTGAGTAGATAAGTTTGAATTAATTCACTCTTTCTCGGCCAGCGCCAAGTAAGTATCCACGAGTATATACGCTAAATACACATTAAGTACATTGCTAAAACACAGGAAAAAAAACTACAATTAATAAAGGTAGTCTTCATTAACCGATTATTACGCAATTTCTTTAGTATTAAAGGATAATTAGATTAGTAAGAAAATATTTGCGTCCGAAATACAGTGATTCCGGCACTAAGATAGTCGTCGGCTTCATTTGACATTAGGAAATTGTTATCGTTTTCAATTTTGAAAACGATATAAGTTTCACAATACCAATTTTATAACAAATGTATGAGTTTTCATTCGGTCATTTCAAAGCGATTCACGGACTAATCGTAATGAAGTTACACAATACGAGAAGCTTCATTTCAAACCGAATTTCGTTTTCAACTGTCAAATTTTAAACCGATAACGATTCCGAGACCATTACACAATCGGCCTGCAGATTTGAGATGCCTTAGTTTAATTACATTCCAGTACAAAATACGAAGAGCAGTCTATTAATCACCTAACTGGATGCGCTCTTTGCAACTCATTTGACACTGTCACAAAGCTGCGATGTGAATGTGATGTGATAGTATGATAGCTCAATACCAGTAGCGCAGTACTATTTTGATGTCCAGCAGGACAGAAGCTATCTCCGCCATTGTGCTAAGGACGTGTCCACAAGGCTTATTACTATGCGCCCTGCATGGGGCTCTACCGCACCTTATCTATGAGGGTTCTACCGCACCGTATCTATGAGGGCTCTACCGCACCGTATCTCTGGATGGTAAACGTAACGAACATCGCGGCACGGCGAAGACCATTGGTGGGCCTTGATTGGATAAAATCTGTTCGTTACGATTACCACCAAACATACGCGGTAGAGTCCCTGACGCGTCGCTCCATCCTGAGGGCGAACCAAAAGCTCTTAAAACAATATTATTATAACCTTATTTGACTTTTGTCTTTCTTTAACATCCGGGGTCAAAACGGGACAAAAGAAAAATAAGGTTATTTTAACCTTGTATTTCGAGCTTGTGGTAGGCCCCCTGTTGTCCAATCAAGAGAGGGAAATTAAAGAAAAAGAGAAAAAAAAAATTACGTCTCCTTTGCGAATTTCATATTGTTGTTGAATTATTTCATAAACAGGGCTATTATTTTTACCAGATATGTGGAATGGAGCTACCACGAGCCGGAAGAGCGACAGTACTTGTTTGCAGGTGATCAGGATATCGCACAATTCGTCAGAATTGCTGCTGAAGAAGGTTTACATGTGCTTCTACGGCCAGGCCCATATATTTGCGCTGAGCGAGATCTAGTAAGTGCAATCTTAGTCGGTTAGTAGGTATTTAAGTACATGTTATAATAATGTATCGGATCTATGAATGCCACTGTTATTTTACAATTTGTGGTCGTCCATAATTATGCTAAGGGTTGAAGATGGCATATTTTTAAAGCCGTTAGGCAAGCTGAGCCACAAAAATATAAATAAAAAATCTATTCCAGAGTTTGTCCCATAGTAAAAGTTAATCAATGTGACAGACCAAACATATCCCAGTATAGTAATATAAGCCGACTAGGTCTAGAAAGATGGAACGAGCAACATTATAATTACATTATGAATTTTTTTTTTGTTTAATTTGCGCATTGTTTCAGGGGGGCTTCCCGTATTGGCTCCTAGGAAAATACAAGGACATTAAGCTGCGATCTACAGATAAGAGTACCTACTTAATATTAATACTATGCGTTATACTAAATTAGACATTACGGTAATTTAAATTTGTTTGTTTAACATTACAGATTTTATGGAAGAAACAAAGATATGGTTTGCAAAGTTATTTGAGCAAATAACGCCACTATTGTTTGGAAATGGTGGACCTATAATTTTGGTGCAGGTAAGCAAAAGACCGAAAGATACAATCATTATCTCATATCATCGCTCTGTCTGTCTGTTTGTTACCTTTTCACGCCTAAAACTCTGAACCGGTTGCGATGTAATTAGACACGTTTATAGCTTATAGTATGGAGAGTGAAACTAAGGAGAACATCAAGTCTAAACTAATCTATACTAATATAATAAAGCTGAAGAGTTTTTGTTTGTTTAGACGCGCAAATCTCCTGAACTACCAGTCGAATTCGAAAAAATATTTCACTAATAGTAAGCTACATTAACCCCGAGGTGACCTGAGAGAGTTTTATCCCGGGAACGCGGGGGAGCTATACAATATAAAACTATGAGATATATCAATAAACTACGTTGACTATGAAAAAAAAAAGACTTGCTGAGTTTCTTGCCGGAGTCTTCTCAGTTCAAGTTGTATTTGGAACCTGTGTAGAACCATTTTGTTAACGTTCATAAGTGCCTTATCAGGGCCTAAATTGAATAAATACTTTTTGAATTTGAATTTGACTATGGGTTTTTAACAGGTAGAGAATGAGTACGGTAGCTACGCAAGTGACAAGACGTATATGGGGCAGGTACGAGACCTCTTGAAGGGCCATGTCGGGACTAACGCGATCCTCTATACCACCGATGGTGCCAGCACATATTATTTCCTTCGGGGATCAGTTCCCGATACACTTACCACCATTGATTTTGGAGTTGGTTATGACGGTGAGTAGGACTGGCTGGATGATGTTTTATTTTTTAATCTGAAAAATAAAGCTTTTATTAATCTGAGCTTTTTATGCTCGAAAAATGTCTCGTCGTTCTTTGTATAAAAATATCATCCGCATTTTTATTACATGAATCCCATACATTTATCTAAATTATTGTACAAATATATGTTTTAGCCAAACAAACCTTTGAGCCTTTGCGTTCGTTTATGCCCAGTGGTCCCCTGATGAACTCAGAGTTCTACCCAGGCTGGTTGACGCACTGGGGAGAAACACTACAACAGATTAACAAGGATCACGTGGTAAATTCCCTTCGCAATATGATTGACAACAAAATCAATGTTAATTTCTACATGTTCTTTGGAGGCACCAACTTTGAATTTACTTCTGGTAAGTTTCGGGTAATCTATTTTCACATTCTTTTATCTAAAGATGATAATTATAAGAAATTATTATCTGACACCTCTATTATTTTGAAGGAGCGAACTACGCCTCAGAGTACCAACCTGACATCACCTCTTACGATTATGACGCGCCACTCAGTGAAGCTGGAGACCCTACGCCAAAATATTATGCCATACGAGATGCTCTCAAGAACGTAAGGACTACCTATTTGATTCTTCCTTGTCGTTTTTAAGCAGAGTAGTTTGCAATAAATAACTTGTTTCAACCTTTATAAGGTCTCTTAGGACCTGCATTTTCTGCTTGGCTTTTGTCTTTGAATAAAATTAAAACAAAACCTAATACTTCAATTGTAGAGAAAATGCTTATTATTACAGTACAGCTCAGTAGATACCAGCATTGATCCACCAGTACCGGCTCCAAAAGGTGCATACGGAGAAGTGAAGGTCTCTCGCAAAATAAGCCTATTGTCTACCGAAGGCCGCTCGGCTTTAGGAAAGGCTTACAATTCGACTACAGGTTCGACGCTGCCAACCTTTGAGCAATTAAGACAAAAGGCTGGACTGGTGCTATATGAAACCAAACTGAATGGTGACAACGGGACGTTAAATATTGGGGCACCACGCGACCGAATCCAAGTATTTGTTGATGGAGTAAGTATAAGTTCTTTCGCATAATTTGTTTCCATTATTTAGTATCTTAATCGTAATAACCTGTTACATGCGACAAAATGTCCTTTGCCTTGTGTGGTCATGAGCACCACGACAGGACGACTTATTCTCGACATTTGCCATGAAAACGAGAGTAGGCGCTTCATATCTGTCTACCAGTCTATACTATACTTATAATCTATATCTACACTAAGCGGAAGAGTTTTTTTAATTTTTGCTTTGTACGGGCTAATCTCTGGAACTACAAGTCGTATTCCAAATATTCTTTCACTAATAGAAAGCTAGACTATTACCAAGTATTATAGGTAACTTAATGACGCGAGAATGTGGATGAAACCGCGCGGGACAGCTAGTAATATAATAGATACTGAAGAGTTTTTTGTTTGTATAAGAATCTCTGGAACTACCCGTCGGAATCGATAAAATCTATCACTAATTAGTGGAAAGTTAGATTTTGTCTAATCTTAAAAAATAATTGTAGTTAAAATGGGACCACTTATTATACCATAACTTTATTTGTTTACAGGTAAAAAAGGGAGTAATCACTAGAATACACAAATCATATAATTTGAATCTAACTTCAAAACCCGATTCTGTATTGTCACTACTAGTAGAGAATCAAGGCCGTATCAATTTCGGTTCTCGTCTTCATGATTACAAGGCAAGTTCATACTTATATTACTATGGATTTTTTTTTCTTTTAAATTATATAATATATCAAGTACATAGGCGACAGCATGGGCTCATAATAGTTCATTAACATTTTAATTATCGTAATGAAATAATATTTTTCGAGCATGTACCCAATTCTATGTTTTATGTTGATGAGATTTCTATAAAGATTTACGTCAATGGATTGGATTCAAAAACAAAATATTTATTTCAGGGTATACTAAGCAATGTAAAGTACAACAACAACATATTAAGTGGCAAATGGTCAATAACTGGATTTAACTTGGAAAATCTTCAAACGTCAGCTATTCCTGAGGATACTGCAGAGACAGAGGGCCCGACATTGTATGAGGGCTATCTAACATTACCGCTAGATCAAGAACCTTTAGACACTTTCTTGGATACCACTGGTTGGGGAAAGGTAACCATACAACATTCTGGTACATGAGGTCTTAATCCTCTACTGCAACTGCAATATAACCAAGTCTTCTTGGTTGAATAATTCTTCAAAATTCTATTTGTCTCCATCCATTTTACTTTCCGACTGAACTGCGGAAAAAAAGAATAGAAATATAATATATTTTGGATCTATTCAGTTATTTTATTTCTATTTTGTTATGACCATGTTTTTTTATACATTCTAGGGCTATATCTGGATCAATGGATACAACCTTGGTAGGTACTGGCCAGTAAAAGGCCCGCAGATCACTTTATACGTGCCTGGTGCATGGTTGAAAAAGGCGCCCGAGACCAACCACCTGCAGATCGTCGAGTTGGACGAAGCATTTCCAGAGCTCACTGTACAGTTCATCGATTACCCTATATTAAATAGAACTAATCCAAGTGGCACTATGTGGAAATAATATTGTATGTAATTCAAATATTATATTTTAAATAAATAGTTTCATGACATCCTAGCTTTCTCCTTTTATTCAGTTCTAAGTCCCCTACACTAACGTGTATGTAACGCTTTTTCAATATAGGGTTCTTATAAAAAAGAACTGCCGCTATATCAGCTCAATTAGCTTGAGCTTTGGGTGAAGAACACCGTGAATAAATCATCGTAGGCATAGAGATAGAATATTAATAGAGTGACTATACTAGAGTATGTGCCGTGAGCACGGATATGTGCAACGCTGCCTTGAAACGAACTGCGCATTTATAGTTTGAACGACTGTATACATATTATTATGATGAATGCTCATTTCTCGTTTTTTAACGTTACTTTTACCGAAAATTAATTACAAGAAACAAATATAATATCGTATTTTTTTATGACAGTAATTCACTAGTGTACGATATATCTATGAATGAATGCATGTATATGTAAATTGCTCACGCTTCGCACAAGGTAGGTAAGCAACACTACAGTCATAGATGCCAACAATCAATCAGCATTATGTTGTATTTTAATTAAGGTCATAGGAGTCTCTAAATATAAAAATGCTACTACTGAGTAGCTGACAATAAGGTAAGGTATAAAGGTAATAATATTGAATTTTCATACTTCTCTCAAGTGGTACGAGGAAGATAATATATCATCAGCAATACCTAATATTTCCAAGCAACATCATGTTCAAATGTTCTATGACAAGTGATACGCAGCAAAAGTGCCTAAAGCTAATTCATCATAACGAATCCGCTTACTCCAAAATACACCACAGATTAAAATTACATGAAATAATAGGTTTTTTTTTTAATTTAACTTTTCATAATAATTATGTTAACTTAAATAAAACACAACTGAGTTTTTTGTTATATGCCCTTTGTGCAGTTACGTGGTTATTTTGTTGAATTCAGAAAGCGCTTGAATAAAATGTTAACAAAGAAAACAACGGGACAAATTCACACCATAAAGCCCCTAAGCAAATTATATGAGATAGAACTACGAGACGTTTGTGAGTGCGAAAGGGACAATGGTTGGTAAACTTGACAGGCATGTGAAGTGTGATAAGACGTAGTGTAGCTCTGGCTGTGGCGAGTCTGTCGTCGTGGAGACCGCGACAACGCCGGACTGTTTTTCACCGGCTTCTGAATAAACCACGTGGCCGGCATTGAACCTACAAAAAGTGAGTAAAACTACGAACTGTTAACCAAAACAAATGCTTAACTCTGTCACTTCCCAATAATAACAGTTTTTTTTTAATAGGTAGCGAGGTTTCATAATTCAATTTGGTTTGAAACGTTTGTCGTGTTAATAACTTGTGCGACTCCGTTGGTTGAGGTCAATTCACTACTATGGTTTTAATTTTTTAACTTTTTTAATTACATTTGTTAGTTGTACATAACAATAAAATAAAATTACTAAGATGATCGTTCCATAATTTATATTATGATCCAGTATCATCATAATAAAATTCAAAATTGTGTATAATTTGCAGTTTTAACATCTGTTTATTATGGCTTATTTTACAATGGAATCATAAAAAATGCATAATTACAGTAATAACAAAGGCGGTACATAAAAATCCTTCTGACTACATACCTAATAATATTTTAATGATTATTGGTGGTTGATATGCATCACTATAGGTAAAATTATCTTCCAAATGAAGATTCAGTATCGTACTGTGGATCAACATGGAATACCAGTTAAAGCGAGGGATAAAAGATTGTTAAATACTGAATGGAATATATTTAAAATGCGTAATAAATTGATTTTTCGGTATAATGACGTTTTTCTACGTGTATATTTGTAAAATTGTGGTTACTGAAAATAATTTCGATGAAATTTAAATTGAAGAGGTATTTAATTAGGCGAAAATTATAACGGTGTTGTAGGAGTTTGTTGGAATCTATAAATAGAACAAATGTGTGCTATTATTTTAAAAAATAAAACAGGTTCAGATTTTATTGATATTGTATTGTATGTACCTATTTTCATTAGTACCACATGTAATTGGTTCATGTCTGAATTTAAAATGTTAACCACAATTTTAAAGTATGTATTCTTAAAAATACTATCAAAGTATATTTTAAAATGGTATACCTACTTAGTATACGTCATTAAATAACAGATTTTTGGTAAATTTACGATATGGGATTTAATAAAATATTTACAATAATATAGGTACCTGATTGGATATTATATATTTAGTAAGTGCTTAACTAGAATAGAAACGTACTTAATTACTTCATACAAACATTCTTTTTCTGTTTTTGTTATAACATTTGTAGGTATGTTCATATAGTACCTACAAAGCCTATTACTTTGAGGTTTAGGAATTGCAAAGATTTACATTACAATAAGGATTATCTGTATCTTAATTGTATGACGGTACAAATCAACATAATTCTATACCATTAATTTTTATTTGACGTTAAACGTTAAACAGAAATTGAATTTATTTGTAAGGTTTATCTGCTTTTGAAATAAAACTAGAACAAGCGTCAAGTAGATATAGACAGAAAGATATCATAATTTTTTGAGGTGACGTTATCCGTTTACCTACTATAGGGATTCTCTAAATTGGGGTTATAAAGTTAACACACATTTAATCAGTTTAGGAAAATCGACGATAGATTGAATATATGAATAGAATGCTGCCGTCAATTACCTCAGCTAGCCAAAATGTAGATGTCACAATTTAGTTTTACGTCTTCTTCTCTATACATAAAGGGGAAATACTTGTATTAGCAGCATAGATAATACTTAGATACAATATCGAAACAAACATGCCATTTTTAACTCGTGCCTGTTATCAATCAATGTCATTTGTTGTTTCGTATACCTACATAAGTCTTGGTCAATACAGACAATTGGTGTCAGGAACATGACACTTATGTATGTGTTTGGGATATCGCATAGCTTCCTCATATTTCTTGTAGGATGGCTGGCGATGCCTAATACCTCAATTCCGCGAACTATTAGCTATCTAGATTCTAGAGAATTGTTTAGTTTAAGATTTTCTAACTTTAAATGATGACAGGTACAATATTTGTTCCGTTCCGTTACAGTTCGATATTAACTTAATCTCCATGAGATACCCAATTCTGTTTTTATACAATTTTAATAATAATATTTTCAGTACAATGGCAGACAAAGAACATAATTGTGAAGTAGGGCCACCGTGCAGCCTCATGCTGACCGATGGCTCAGTTTTCCAAGGTAGAAGCTTCGGAGCTCAGCTGCCGGCAGAAGGAGAAGTAGGTCAGTGAATATTTATATTAAAATAAGTTTATAGCACAGCGTGTAAAAATCCCGCACATATCACACGCTTTTCCGTGTAAAAAGTATAACTTTTTTACACGGGTAAAAGCGCGATATGTGCATTCTTTCTACACACGTGTTATAAAATGTTATACGATACTCGTGCTTATGGCACACATATCGTAATTTTTACGTTACCATTAGAAGATCGAGTCGAAATAAAAAAAAACAGTCAATTTTAATGTGTAGACACCTTCAGATTTTTATTGATTGATTGGTATAGATTGTATTGAATGAATCTCTGTTTTTTGTAAAAAAAATATTTATTCTATTATAGTCCCGATCCCGATAAGTAACAAGTATGTAAATAACGAGTGGAATTTTTGTGGTGAATTGCTTTGCATAATTCAAAAATAAGAACCTGGTAAAGGAGTTCTTGCCCTTGCACATCGTCTAAAATCGTAATAACTCTATTTGTATGTAAAAGGATTACTAGCAGCTTTAAAACTTACTTGTATAAAAAATAGTAATTCTTAAAAAGCTTTGTGCCAAAAATAAAAAGCAAATATTATTGTAAAACGCAGGCAACTATTGACAAAAGTAAATTATTTGCAGTTTTCCAGACGGGTATGGTAGGATACCCAGAGTCTCTGACAGATCCATCTTACCACGCACAACTGCTGGTGCTCACATATCCCTTAATCGGTAACTACGGCGTGCCTGATGAAGACGAGCGTGACGAACACGGATTACCAAAGTAAATAAGATTTAATCATAGACAAACACTGACTATAAGTATTTTGAATGCACATTTCAAATACAAACTATTGCGTTTTTTTTTTTTTCAGATGGTTTGAATCGGACCGCATTTGGGCGGCAGGATTGATTGTAGGCGAAGTGAGCACGCGTGCTTCTCACTGGCGTGCTAAGCTTTCGCTTGGAGCATGGCTAGCAGCCCATGGGATACCAGGTCTCTGCGACGTAGACACTCGAGCTCTGACACATCGCCTCCGCAGCGGGGTCATGCTTGGCAGGATCGTCCAAGGTGTACCCCCATTTGGACCCTTACCGCCGTTATCAGATCCGAACGTCAGAAATTTAGTATCTGAAGTTTCTGTTAAGGTACTTTTTTTTATACGACGAAGTCAGCAACCAAGCATACGGCCCGCCTGATGGTAAGCGGTTACCGTAGCCATATGGACGCTAGCAACACACAGGGCATCACTCACGCATTACCGACCCATCCCCCCTCCCCCATAACCACTGGTGACCTTACTCATGCGCAGGAACACGACATAAAATTATTTGTCTGCAGTATTCTGTAAGGTGGAGGTACTCCCCAGTCAAGCTACTCTTTCAGCGTATAAAAGCTATACTACCTTGTTAATGATACCTAGACCGGCTTCGTGTCGTTCTATTTTTATTTGTTAACTAATACCTCAGAGTATATAAATACTACGTACAACTAATACGTAATCTTAATTCCAGGAAACAAAAATATTTAACCCCAATGGTGAAGTGACAATAGTAGCTGTAGATTGTGGTTTGAAGTTCAATCAAATAAGATGTTTAATTAATAGAAATGCTAAAGTAGTATTAGTGCCATGGAACCACAAACTAGACCCAAACACTTATGATGGTCTGTTCATCAGTAATGGACCTGGTGATCCTGAAGTATGCAAACAGGTGGTGGAAAATTTGAAACAAATTGTCGATGATAAGACTAATATCAAGCCCATCTTTGGCATTTGTCTTGGTCATCAACTCTTATCGACTGCAGTTGGATGCAAAACTTATAAGACGAGGTAAATAATGTAAATAGAATATTTTGTCATTATTTACAACTTAAACTTAAATTGTAATAATAATTGTAATATATGTAATTTTTTTTTTACAGTTATGGCAATCGTGGGCATAACTTACCTTGTACACATAGTGGTACAGGTAGATGTTTTATGACATCACAAAATCATGGATTCGCCGTAGATGTTGACACATTGCCAGAAGATTGGAAAGTATTATTTACCAATGAAAACGATAAAACGAATGAAGGAATAATTCACAAAACAATGCCCTTTTTCAGTGTACAATTTCACCCTGAACATACTGCTGGTCCGACCGACCTGGAATGTCTTTTTGATATTTTTGTAGATGCAGTTAAATCTTTTAAAATTAAAAAACAATGTGTGGTCGATGAAATGATTACAGAGAAGCTGCGATTTGAGCCGACTATTCCTGAAAGACCGAAAAAAGTATTAATTCTGGGTTCAGGAGGTCTATCTATCGGCCAAGCTGGTGAATTTGACTACTCAGGATCTCAAGGTGTCAAAGCCTTGCAAGAAGAAAAAGTTCAGACAGTGCTTATAAATCCTAACATTGCAACTGTTCAAACTTCTAAAGGTTTGGCTGATAAAGTATATTTTCTACCAATCACTCCAGAATATGTCGAACAAGTAATTAAAGCAGAAAGACCTACTGGTGTCTTACTTACATTTGGAGGACAAACCGCTTTGAACTGTGGAGTGGAGTTACATAAATCGAAAATTTTTGAGAAGTACAATGTGAATGTTTTGGGAACACCTATTCAATCAATTGTGGATACCGAGGATAGAAAAATATTTGCAGAAAAAATTAATGCCATTGGTGAGAAAGTGGCTCCTAGCGCAGCAGTTACTTCAGTTGAGGAAGCTCTTGTAGCAGCCGTCGAAATTGGATATCCAGTGATGGCACGTTCTGCATTTTCATTAGGAGGAATGGGCTCCGGGTTTGCCAATAATGAAGAAGAACTAAGATCACTTGCGCACCAAGCATTGTCTCATTCTGATCAATTAATCATAGATAAATCACTGAAAGGATGGAAAGAAGTAGAGTACGAAGTCGTGAGAGATGCATTTGATAATTGCATAACTGTATGTAATATGGAAAACGTAGATCCGTTAGGAATACACACTGGAGAATCCATTGTTGTTGCACCAAGTCAAACTTTATCAAATAAGGACTATTACATGCTACGGAATACTGCTATTAAAGTTATAAGACATTTTGGTATCGTTGGAGAGTGTAACATTCAGTATGCTCTTAATCCTTATTCTGAAGAGTTTTATATTATCGAAGTAAATGCCAGATTATCTCGAAGCTCGGCTTTAGCTAGCAAGGCTACAGGATATCCACTAGCTTATGTAGCTGCAAAATTAGCTCTAGGCATTCCCCTACCTAAAATTAAAAACTCAGTAACTGGAGTCACAACAGCGTGCTTTGAACCAAGTTTAGATTATTGTGTTGTCAAAATACCTAGATGGGATTTAGCTAAATTTAACAGAGTGAGTACTAAAATTGGAAGTTCCATGAAAAGTGTCGGAGAAGTTATGTCAATAGGAAGAAAATTTGAAGAGGCTTTTCAAAAGGCATTGCGTATGGTCGATGAAAATGTAAATGGTTTTGACCCAAACATCCAAAAAGTCTGCGAAAATGAACTTAAAGAGCCAACTGATAAACGAATGTTTGTTTTAGCTGCTGCACTTAAGCAAGGGTATACCGTTGAGGCTTTATACGAACTAACAAAAATTGATTGTTGGTTCTTAGAGAAATTTAAAAATATAATTGATTATTACAAGACCCTAGAAACAGTAGGTAGTGGTACAATCACATTTGATATATTAAAGAAAGCCAAGAAAATTGGGTTTTCCGACAAACAAATTGCCGCTGCAATAAAAAGCACTGAAGTAGCCGTACGAAAATTAAGAGAAGAACACAAAATTATACCATTTGTTAAGCAAATTGATACAGTTGCAGCAGAATGGCCTGCTTCTACTAACTACCTTTACCTAACTTATAATGGTAGTACACATGACCTTAAATTCCCTGGAAACTATGTTATGGTTTTAGGATCAGGTGTATATAGAATCGGAAGCTCAGTAGAATTTGATTGGTGTGCTGTGGGCTGTTTGAGAGAACTAAGAAATCAGGGCAAAAGTACTATTATGATCAATTATAACCCTGAGACTGTTAGTACCGACTATGACATGAGTGACAGATTGTACTTTGAAGAAATATCTTTTGAGGTTGTTATGGATATTTATAATATTGAACATCCTAGTGGTGTAATATTATCAATGGGAGGTCAGTTACCTAACAATATAGCCATGGATTTGCATAGACAACAAGCCGTGATTTTAGGAACCTCACCTGATATGAT
Source organism: Polyploca ridens (assembly GCA_951394255.1). Classification (NCBI taxonomy): domain Eukaryota; kingdom Metazoa; phylum Arthropoda; class Insecta; order Lepidoptera; family Drepanidae; genus Polyploca; species Polyploca ridens. The sequence continues at coordinate 8,858,408 of OX596247.1, forward strand.
AGATAATGCTGAAAATAGATTCAAATTTTCCAGAATGTTAGATCGCAAAGGCATTTTGCAACCCCGATGGAAAGAACTAACTGATCTTGAGTCAGCGATAGGGTTTTGTGAAGAAGTAGGATATCCTTGTTTAGTTCGTCCATCTTATGTTTTGAGTGGAGCTGCTATGAACGTAGCACATTCAAATCAAGATTTAGAGGCATATCTTAAATCAGCGAGTCAAGTAAGCAAAGATTATCCTGTTGTAATATCTAAATTTATTATGGATGCGAAAGAAATAGACGTTGATGTAGTTGCAGCTGATGGAGTGATTTACTGCATGGCAGTTTCTGAGCACGTCGAAAACGCTGGAGTACATTCTGGAGACGCCACCTTAGTAACACCGCCTCAGGATATAAATAATGAAACCTTAGATAAAATAAAAGAGATTTCTGCAATCGTTGCTGAAACATTAGACGTAACTGGACCTTTTAATATGCAACTGATTGCAAAAGATAATGAACTCAAAGTTATTGAATGCAATGTGCGAGTCTCAAGATCATTCCCATTTGTGTCAAAAACATTAGACCACGACTTTGTTGCAACGGCTACTAAAATTATATTGGGCGTACCAGTAGAGCCAGTTGACCTAATAGCAGGTTGTGGTAAGGTTGGTATTAAAGTACCGCAGTTTTCATTCTCGAGACTTGCTGGCGCTGATGTGACTTTAGGGGTAGAAATGGCGTCTACAGGAGAAGTTGCTTGTTTTGGAGAAAACCGTTATGAAGCATATTTGAAATCTTTAATGAGTACAGGCTTTAGAATACCGAAAAAGGCAATTTTGTTGTCTGTTGGTACGTTCAAGGTGAGTTTTTTTAGTACTACAGGTGTAGTGTTTTAAGTAGTGTAAGCTCAATGATTCAATAAATATATTTTATTCCTTTCAGCATAAAATGGAACTGCTTCCAAGTGTAAGGATTTTACATAAAATGGGATATAAATTGTACGCTAGTATGGGCACAGGGGACTTTTACACCGAGCATGGTGTTGAGGTATGTATATCGTTATGACTAGTATGATATTATTAACAACTAGCTATCCACAGCGGTTTCACCCGCGTTCGCGGGACAAAAAGTGTCCTTCTCCATACCATAGACTATCTGCATGCTAAATTTCATGATGAACCGTTGATAAGTTGAAGCGTGACGGCGTAACAAACAAAGAAACTCACATTCGCATTTATAATATAATGTAAGTAAGGATTTACCTACCAGTGCTTATTTGTTTATCAAAATTATAGGTTGAAAGTGTACAATGGACTTTCGATCACATAGGTGATCCCGAAGATATCAGATCTGATGGAGAGCTAATGCATTTAGCTGACTTTATGGCCAGGCGGCAACTAGACTTGGTGATAAACCTGCCGATGCGAGGCGGTGCTCGACGCGTATCTTCATTCTCCACTCATGGATATCGCACTCGTCGGCTGGCTGTCGATTATGCCGTGCCCTTAGTGACCGATGTTAAATGTGCTAAGCTTCTTGTGCAGGTATGTTCTTTTCAGGCCTTTACCAATGAAATTGTCATTTCGTAAATAAACTTATGCGATATATAAAAAAACGTAAACTATTTATACATGGCACGCAAGGTGTGCGAGTGCGATTACTCGCGGTGGCAGAAAATGACGAATGACGATGAATTCTGACCGCCAAGCGAGCATCGCTGAGCGAGAATTATCTTTGATAGGTCTTGTCGCCCAGTGACAAACTAATGGAACGAGTCCCCGCCGGCAGTGTGAACAGTCAGCGATCAACTATTAATATATGCATCTCTTTTGTTTACACGGAATTTATTATTGTACGTTTATTGTACGTTTCATGAACGAGAAAATAGCCGATAGTTACTCGTTTACTCGACGGCGGTGGTACAACTGCCTAAATGGCATTTTGTTGATGATCCTCCTGTCTACTGCACTGAAATCGTCAGTTTTTAAAGGAGTTCTTCATATTCGCTTTGGATTTTTTTTTTTTTTTTTTTATACAACTAAGTCGGTAAACAAGCATACGATTTAATTAAAGTAAAATAAAAAGTCTTCCAAACTCTGAAAAAAGTCTATGGGGGTAAGGCAACGGTGGACGAGAAAGAGAAAACAATTGTGAAGCAAAGGGTGATGCTATAGATAACCAAACTCATCAAATGCTTTTCTGTCTAAAATACTGGCACTGGCTTAACCACCTGAATTTAACAACTTTGATGAACACTTAAAATCGTCATATAGGATCAACTTCTCATCGCAGGTTTACAATTCGATTCAAATCTCCTCGTTACATAAATTTGAAACACACGCGAAACAATCAAATAAAACACAAAGTACATATCGCGGGCCGTTTGAGATATATTGTGGGTTTTCTTTATGTTTCAAATGATATTTGAGAGAAACCCAGAATAAAAAACAAATGAATAATAGTTTTTGAAAATGAAATAATATGTATAAAATAAAATATTACTGCGGATATTTCATTTCAATGTGAGCAGTTTGATAAAACGGCAATTTCATAGGTAAAAGACCTAATAGTTGTATAATCATTTAAATTTAAATTATGTAATTTGGAGCCTCTACACCATTTAATCGCTTGGCTCGCGGTTAAAAATATAGCAATGACATCAATTGTTATAATAGGACGCGCGTCTCTCGCGAGAACCAACGGGTTAATTAACTTAAAATCGTTTTCTAGGCTATGCTGCGGTGTGGTGGTGCTCCACATATGAAAACACACACAGATTGTATGACTTCGAGAAATATCATCAAGCTTCCAGGCTTCATCGACGTACACGTCCATGTTCGGGAGCCTGGTGCAACATATAAAGAAGATTTTTCAACATGCACAGCAGCTGCTCTCGCTGGCGGTGTTACTATGATTTGTGCAATGCCAAATACAAATCCGCCTATAGTCGATCGCACTGCCTATGACTACGCCTCTGCTTTAGCACGTGTAAGTGCTCGATGTGACTATGCTTTATTTGTCGGGGCTTCATCATCAAATTATGATACTGCTTGCGAGCTAGCTCCTCAAGCAGCAGCATTAAAAATGTATCTTAATGAAACATTCACAACTCTCAAATTAGACGATATGACTGTCTGGCAACGACACCTCCAGAATTGGCCAAAGAAAATGCCAGTTTGTGCTCACGCGGAGCGAGAGAAAACAGGAGCCGTTATTCTCATGGCTTCTCTTCTCGATCGACCAATACATATTTGTCACGTTGCCAGAAAAGAAGAAATACTTATTATAAAAGCTGCAAAGGAACGAGGACTTAAAGTTACATGTGAGGTTTGTCCTCAGCATTTGTTTTTAAGTACAGATGACATTGATCGAATAGGAAATGGACGGGCTGAAGTTCGACCAGTTTTATGTAGTCCAGAAGATCAGGCAGAACTCTGGAAAAACATTGATATTATTGACATTTTTGCCACTGATCACGCGCCACACTCTGTTGAAGAAAAGAATTCGGAAAAACCACCACCAGGTTTTCCCGGTTTAGAAACAATTTTACCCTTACTCCTTAATGCTGTTCATGAGGGACGTCTAACTATCGAGGATCTTATAAATAAATTTCATCGTAATCCTCGCAAAATATTTAACTTGCCAGAGCAACCGAACACTTACGTAGAAGTTGATATGGATTATGAATGGACCATTCCAACTGCGATGGATTTTTCGAAGTCAAAGTGGACCCCGTTTGCAGGCATGCAAGTCTGTGGTTCGGTACATCGTGTAACTTTAAGAGGAGAAATTGCTTATGTTGAAGGTCAAGTTTTGGTTCCACCAGGTTTTGGACAGAACGTTCGAGACTGGCCTGCTCCTAAAAAGCAATCATTCCCAACATTCACTATTGAGAAAATTGAAAAAGAGATTAGTCGGCCAAACTCTGCTTTAGATATGCATGAATTAAGTAGAATTAGTGACATAGATCTAGATCAAATGGAACCAACTAAAACGGATCTAAAACCAAATGTTCACTTTAATGAAATATCTGGATTAAGAAGTATGTCACCTTTACCCACACAAAATTTAATAAGACAAAGATGTGACAGTTCCTCGAATTATAATCCACCACAATCTTCTGCATCTAACCGCCAACGTAGTGATCTATTCGGCAAAAGTATATTGACAGTGGATTCATTTAGCAAGGATACACTTAACGATTTATTCAATCTTGCTCAGTTCATGAAGATAAGTGTAAACAAGGGTCGTTATTTAGATGACATACTTCGCGGAAAAGTCATGTCCTCAATATTTTATGAAGTGAGTACTCGTACAAGCTGCAGCTTCGCAGCTGCAATGCAAAGATTAGGAGGATCTGTGATACATACGGATGCAACAAGCTCATCAGCCAAGAAGGGCGAGACTTTAGAAGATAGTGTTGCAATAATGACTAGCTATTCCGATGTCGTAGTATTGAGGCACCCTGAACCTGGTGCAGTAACGGTAAGCTTTGTAATCTTTTTTTAAAATTCATAATTTATTTTTTATGTTTCATTCAATATATTCTGAAATTACATAACACTTTTTAGCGTGCTTCAAGGCACTGTCGTAAACCTGTAATTAATGCAGGCGACGGAGTAGGCGAACACCCAACTCAAGCGTTATTGGACGTTTTTACAATTCGTGAAGAAATTGGTACTGTAAACGGACTGACGATTACTATGGTTGGAGATTTAAAAAACGGTCGAACAGTCCACTCCCTTGCTCGACTTCTGACATTGTACCAGGTGCAACTACAGTATGTTAGTCCTCCCGGTCTTAGTATGCCAAAGCATATCATGGAGTATGTGGCATCCAAAGGCATTCCCCAAAAAGTATACGAGCGTCTCGAAGATGTTTTAGCCGATACCCACGTATTATATATGACCAGGATACAACGGGAAAGATTCCAGAGCCAGGAGGAATATGAAAAGGTAAGATATTTTTTTCTTAGCTATCGTCTGTATCGTGTTAGGATAAAAGCAATATTTTAGCTCCTATAACCCTCGAATCCATCAGATTAATACTGAATCAAGTACATATATTTTTCCCCAAAATGTAGTAGGTACGCATGGTCTGCATATCACATACAGAGTAACAAATTTTTCTCATCTTGATAAGGGATGATGTCTCCGAATTGGTATGCACACAAAACCTAGAAGGCAACTGTCCTTCGCCATGGTATTCAACGTCACCTTAAAACTTATACCTATAATAATAATTATAACCATAAATGTGTATGTTTGAACAGACACGTGGGTTATTGGTAGTAACGCCACAGTTGATGACTCGCGCCCGGCGTCGCATGGTGGTGATGCACCCGCTGCCGCGCGTCGACGAGATCTCCCCAGAATTCGACTCCGACCCTCGAGCGGCGTACTTCAGGCAGGCTGAGTACGGCATGTACGTACGCATGGCTTTACTCGCCATGGTCGCTGGAGCTAACCCACTCGTGTAATTAAATTATCTTATTGCATACATAAAAATTTACAAACGATTCCAGTTTATAATTGAAGATTAATGATATAGATTTTATATAGGCATGCATTTATGAACTCTTATGTAGATAAGGTATACAAACGTGAAGTACAAATTGGATATGAAATAATCAGAATAAAATTTTGCCATATTTATTGTACTTTTGTACATGAACATCACGTAGTAACTTGTATTAAAATACAATGTCATTTTACAATAAAGATATATATTTTAATAATGTGTATTATTAAATAGTTATTAACATAAAACCTAAGGTATAAAGAGATTCTATACTTATTCCATAAAAAACAAATACACACAAAAAAATTATATGAAATAGAAAATCATTGAAAAAACCTTAACTTAAATACCACTAGTATGAAATAAAATCAATATGAATATCCATAATAGGTAGGTACTAAAAAGGCTGCAATAAGTATGAAAAATATGAAAGTATAATAAATCTTTTTTGGAAGAATTTCATTATTTTTATGTACCTAACTTATAATCATCTTATGATATACAAATATCTATAACTTCGATTCTTCATTTGGACTCACGACATCGCTTAATTTCATGTTGTTGTTATCATCTTGATGTACCGCGTTGTCAATATGTACATCTACAAAGGTAAATGCTGATATACCGTGACTGTCTGTAGGAGAATCTTGACTGATGAAATTTTCAAACTTAGAGCGCAATATGCGTGTAGGTTTATGAGCACGATCCAAGTAACTCTCTCTTCTAGGAGGAAGTTTGTATCCACCCTGCTTCACCAATTTTCTCTGACAATCTGCTAATTTATCACGAATCACATCTAAATATTCATTGGCAGTTATATCTGCAGATGGTTCATCTAGGAGGAGATTGCATAATCTCTGGGCCTGCTCCAAATATATAACAGCTTGACGTATGGCTTCAAATTTCTCACTGGAACGTGCCATTGCAATGAAATGTGGTATGAAGAACTCCAGTACTAATCGCCTACGTTCTGATTCCAGTTTTATTGGAAGTATTCTCTGTAAAACAAAAAAAATAATTTTAGTTATATTGTGTGTATAAAAGGTAAAGAAATTAGATTTGAATTGTCTCATAATTATCTTACATAATACAAAATATTCTTACATTTGGTTTAATTTCCTGTTCTTCTTTTGCAGACTTCTGCTTTTTAGTATACATTTGTGCCTTTCTTCTTTCTTGCATTTGTCTCTGCCTTTCTTTTTTCCATTGATAATGTTTATCCTGAGCTTTAGCTTTATCCCAGAAGTCTTTCTGGGATTCATCTTCACTATCGGAACTCACAAGATAATTTGGAACTACTGTTGGCAAATTTGGATTAAGAATTCGCAATGGATTTTTACACGTTAAGATTTCGTACAGCCTCTGGGCTTTGAATGTTGGATAGAAATCTTTCTTATTGTATTTGAGCTTCTCTATGGCATGAAGAACGTGCATTACTGGTGCCTCCAAAATATCTGCCAGTTTTCTTTGAAGTTTCATCAGAAGTGGCTTGGGAATACTTTTAAACTCATTACAGCTTTCAATAAAATAATTTGGAAATCTGGACTGTCCAAAGTGAATATAAAAACTGCGTAAAAACAGTCTTAAGCTTTCTCCTAATCTATCTTCTGGCCACTTTGCATAGTTATCTTCACATTGCCAAAAAAGATGATTCTTTAAGTGACTTGCATCGATACCTATTTTGGATGTTTCATTTTCCATAAAACTTTTATGTAACGCCAAAGCAAATAAATAACATCTCATATGAGAATGTGCCAAACAGCTTTCTAGGTATCGTTCGGCAGCAGGGAAGATAATTTTCCATTGTAACGTTTGGTCGGGATTCAGTCCTCTCTTTGGTCTAAATCCTATAGGTACAAGTAAACATCCGAAACCTATAGCTTTGCTTACCATATATTTAGTAGGCCATTGGTAACTAAAATTTGTCCTAGGATTTTGTATAATTCTCCTTTCACGAATAATCCATTGATTAGCTGCGTTGGGCCAAGCAGCTATAAGAGCTGGAAATACTTCGTATCCAATCTTCGCACCATTTTTCATTGAATCGCAATATATGCTAGCACCTTGTGTCAATGCGTTATTTATCGCATCTTGAGTCAATCCCAATCCGGACCCTAAATTAAGAATAAAGTTATCCACAAAGTTATTCATGAAACCTAAAGAGCTAAGGAAATAACATCTTTCATATAAATTTTTCGATAGAGATATTTTGGATGTTGTATCTTCATTATCTTCATCTTCATCATCAGTCCAGTTTTCAACACTACGTATTTCCACAGATGTCCAAGATTCTTCAGGCAACACTCCGGAAGCCATTGAATAATTTGATTGGATACTAAGTCCAATTTTTTTTGGGGTAGCTAATTCAGTAATGGTAGAGTAACCATAATCAGACTCTGTTTCACTAGATTCGTTTTGCCGACTACTGGAATTTGATCGATAGCCTGAAGTCTCTGTGTCTTCGGCAATTGTATTTTCGGGTGTAACTTGATTATAATTATCAGCACACTGGGGATTATTTTTGACTTCTTTCATTGGACCGCTCAATCTTCTTGCATTTTTTAAGATGGATTTTCTAGGTTTCGCCTCAGTTTCATCACCTCTAATATCATTAACATTATGCTCTCTCTTATCCTGTTCTTCTGCTACTTGCAAATGTGTCTTCCGAAGAACATTTATATTCAAAATGCTGCTTTTAGCTGCTTGTGAACTCATTTGTCTAGATGGCCCGCTGTACCGTCTACCAGCTAACTCCACAGAGGTTTGATTTATTGTAACATTATTATGTATTTGTTGAAATTCTGAATTCTCTAATCCATTCAATTTGGATTTGATCTGTTGTAACAATTCTTCTCCTTTACTGGCATATAGAGACTCATCCGAATAATTTGACTCTTTTTCTGAATCTGTGTATATACTATCATCAGAGTTCGATTTCTTGGTAGTGTTAATTTCTGCTTCCTTGTGAAGTGTACTCTCCAAAACTTCCATTTGTTTCAGTTTTACAAAACCTGTAATTGTAAAAAATCTCAATAATTGTTTTTGCTATATACCGAGGTATTTTGAATATTCTGAGCCTTAGTTACCAGGCATTTTTTTGTATTTCTTGTGAAAGAAAAATCATGAGGAAATACATCTGTGGTTATAAAATATAAGTCTAAGGTTTCAAGATTCGCGCTAGTTAAAAAAAATGTTTATTACCTGATTCTTTGCAATCTTCTATACGAAGTTTATAAAACGGTGCATCTAGGACAGCACTGTAATCAGAAGTGTCACCGGGCTCGCTCGCTTCCACATTATCGTATATCACAAAGAGTCTAGGGGCTAGGAGTGGTTCTGTCTGTCCTCGTCGGCGCTGGTAGGAGACGTGCTCATGAACGCACTCCTGTAGCCGGTCTGCGAAGAACACGTGCTTATTTCGTCGGACCATAGCTTCGTTCATAAGGTTTTCACGTTCACTTATCGGATTATTCTTAATATGATGCACTTCCCTGAAACCAATCAGTAAACAAGGTAAAAACCATATCAGCGCTTTACCTTATCTGCAATTGAAATGTTCAAAGAGCGATTATTTTATTAGAATATAAACTTCATTAACTTAATACTTTATCTGCCCCGACTGGGTATAATATTTGTAAAGTGTATATTATGGGTTGTGATTTCACTAGATTAATTTTTACTCATCGTACTTAGACATCTTCTGATCTGAATCATAATATCGCGTCTCAAGATTACCAATAATCACATAATGTTATTTGCATTCTTATATATACCTACTTATAACTTTATAACTAATGCCAATATGGTGATGTAAGTGTTCGCACTCGCAAAGATATGATTAATGAATATGAATCAAAAAATCACCGCTAGCGACAAACACTTGGTTATCATTGTAATATTTATTATTGTTCTCGAGACATTATCATATAATTCCTACTTAGATTCCTTTATCGTATCGGTTGAAACAATCTTTTTAATACCCTATTTAATTCAATACACAATAGGCGAAGTACCCGCGGCCGCGCTAAACTATCAAGAGGAGATTAAATATAAATTCATACTTCATAGATATCTATTATAATATTTCTAGGGAAATGCCGCGAGCACGTACCTAAGCAGCATACCTAGGTAGGTATATACAATTGTGACGTTTGTGGGAAGATACTACGAACATATTGTAGTTTTTTAGGTTTCCGTACCCTATAGCTTTCACTCTGCTGTCTGTCCGACCGTGTGTCATTGGTCTCCCTAGCTCGTAAACGGAATGAGTTACAGACTGTTTAAATATTTTGTGTAGAATGTTGACCCCAAAGCACAATCCCAAAGTGCCCCAAACTGAATATATTTTAATTAAAATGAGATTAACTCATTCAGTACGTACAAATACATTTTAGATTATTTTTAACGTAAAAAATAAAGAAAAGGGGTCTCCAAAGAAAAGGTCTCCTAAAAATGATCTAAAACTGACATAGTTTTAGATCATTTTTAGGGTTCCGTAGTCAAGGAATCTTTGGAGTTCCGTAATGAAATGAAATTAAATGAAATAATTTATTCATTCAAATAGGCCTTCACAGGCACTTATGAATTGTCAAACTCTAATACTCTAATGCACAGTTGGAAGGTTGCTTTTGCTGAGAAGAGCCGGCAATAAACTCAGCAATTACTCTTTTCAACAACAAGGATAGTTTCACCATATCCGTCCGTCCGTTTGTCTGTATGTCTGTCGGCGGCTTAGCTCGCAGACTCTGGGTAAATAAATATTAATCACGCCAACAGAGTGATAAAATATAAAATTGAAAAAAAAAAAATATGCACAATAAAAAATAAGGCTGGGATGTTTTTTTTCGTGTCCATCTGATGGTATTGGATGTCCTTGGATAGATAGCCCAAAAATATTTCAAGTTCGTGGAAACCATGTTTCGAATCAAGGATCCGTTTGCGAAATATTAAGCTTTAAAGTGCTATTCTTTGTAAGAGTTACAATACGCACGTGTCTCCCCTCCCTCTACCAGCACGGAATTTCAAATACAGAACGGAAATTTTTGGTGGGTCAGTAAGAGCAAATTACCTTAAAATCTAAATATTATGTGTAAATATCGATAGCAATAACTTCTTGAGTAAGGGATAGTGTCCTAAGCCCATATTCGCGTGGCTTCAACCCATAAGGTAGCTGCACTCACTGACCTGTCTAAAATATCCAACCTATATATGCCCGGTTTTTTTTTTCATATCTTCTCTCAGATATATCTACCAGATAAAAAAATACGCAGTCTTATCCTTAAAGCTTACTAATACTAAGTAGGTAGGTATATGACTTGTGAAGTTGTGAGTCAGAACACGTGTGGACTTTCTCTTGTTGCCAATAGTTTGTGGCGTATCTTGTCATGGACCCATTATATAGTATCTCACTAACAACAATCTACTTTCTTTTTACTAATACTTACCTAATATCCATACTTTCATATACAATTTTATATTAGTAATTTGATGTAAAAAATGACATAAATTTGTGTTTACGTAACGAAATGAATAAGTAGAAACAAATATGTAGGTACAACTTTTTAAACTGTAGCTGTTGATTTGTTCATAACGAAGCTTGAGAATTGAACAAGTGCATGATATCATTTTTAATTTCTTCATGTTACTCGTACCACTTCAAAGATAAAAGAAAGCTTATCGTATCATCGAATCACATGATAATATCTGTACCCACTTATGTTCTGATTTTGTTTTTATGTGATAATAGCGTTGAATGCAGCGAACTGCATTCAATACTTTAGTAGGTACTAATGTGCATACTTTAGCACTTACAGCTGATAGCCAAGATAACTTCATAATTAGGTACTCGTGTTTGTTATTTCTTGGATATTAAACATCTTTTGTTCCTATGTGACAGTACCTATTCAGTATTTTATAATACTTAGTTCATATAATCTTTACTGATTATTTTGATTCGCTGATAATTTATACTCGATTATCAATAATGGCAAATTGATTAAAATTTGATTTCACTTATGATGAAATATCAGAAAGAAATATTTTAAAGATAAATTATTCTCTTCATAATATGAGATTTTTATATAATTAATTTCTTTCGACATTCGATACGCCGAAATGTCTTGAATTGAATACAGTGTATTGTGTAATACTACAGGTTGCTTTTTATTGAATACGACCATCAACTGTGTTCAACCTTTTAATTAAATCAAAATCAATTATCTTGTCTACTATCAGCATAATAACCTTTGATAATAACCTTCTGCATTTTCAAATAAGGGGACTTCCCTTCTTACCGTTCAAGGTAATAATATCGATTGATAAGAATATTAATGACACCAATTTACTTACACTGGCTTACAGTATTATTTATCATGATTAATAATAAATTTAAAAGCACACTAACCCCAAAATGAACTGATAAAATATACGACGAGAGACGAAAATATCTATTATACCTATCATGAAATGGAATGAATGTTCTACATACTCACCATTCATAATTTTCAAAGAACTGTACGGAAAGAAGAATATTATTCAGCAAGAAAGCATCGGAGTCATTGTGCAGTTGGTAACGCATGCGGTCCAACGCCTCGTCGTCGTACGAGCGGATATGCGCAGGAGTGGGCGCCGGCACGGAACCCGGCGGCGCGGGCGGCGGCGGTGGCTGCCCCAACAGACCCGCCGATAACGGCGCTTCCTTTGTAGCATTCCTCTTGTTAGACGGATTGGCGTTCTTCTTCCTCTTCTCCTCACGCTTCTGCTCCTTCCACCTCTCCCGCTCAAAAAACTTATCGGGCTCCTTCTGAGCTTTCTTCGATTTCGAATTGCCCATTCCAATCAATGACTCAAATACACAATATAAACACGATGTTAGTCTTCTTTATTTCGATACAATCGTAATCAGGACCATACCTTTACACACATTTTTATTCGCAATTATGAAATTAATGAAACAAATTATCTATATTTAATTAATCACCAAGATTTAGTGTGTCCACATAAACATACCGCGGAATACTGGCAAATATTTTGTGAATACAATTTATACAGTGAAATGGTATTGTTATCAGGGGCCAACGATTAATCAAGTTTATTGTTATCGTGGTAAATCGATTAGAGTTGCAACGTTGAAGGAATGCGGTAACGTCGCGCGTCGCAGCGCGGATGCCTGGCAGAGATTGCACCGCACAGCGCGCGCGCCTCCCGCTTTCAGTTCCTACTCTACTCCTACTCCCTCCGACTTCAGTCAGCCATGTTCATGTGCCGTGCGACACTGAAACCCACTCATTAAAACAAACAACATTCCTTCTTCATAGGACTTGTTATTACATAATAATTAACCCCTTTATTAAAGATACATTGTTTTATTATTTTAATTTCCTTGTTTTGTTATGTTCTGTGGTATGCTAACACAAAACAAAACTGACACAATACTTACCCTAGGTTTTGTGTTAGTAGCAAGTAATTTTGATATATAGGGTAAGAGCCCCGCTTTTGGCCAGTACCCCTGTTGTGGCCACTTGTAATTTTAGACTAATAAATAAGGCGTTGAAACCATTAAATGAGTCAATTTATTGTTTATAGTAATTAAAATGTTTGATGATGATCGCTTTTGACGAGCAATTGTAGTGGCACCGTAAGTGTATAGGAACTTTTTTGTGACATGTAAAAGCAAAAATAATAATTTCCGTTAGTTTCTTAAGAGAAACCATTAGAGACATCGATAAATATCTTGCTTACATTTTTATTTGTTGTGTTGAATTTAATCGAAGCACACTAAATGAATGTCTAGGAACTTGATTTTGATGTTATTTTGATATTCAATTAATTCCTCTGACTGTAAACTTAGGTGGCCACAACTGACTCAGCCATTTTGAACTTGATGGGGTTTTGACCTTGTATGTGGCCACAACTGGTTCCCATATAACGCCTGTTCTGGCCACTTTTTTATTTAAGGCTAAAGGCATTGAACTTTTAATTGGATGGTTTAAGAGTTATAACAAGTATTAAATACCTAATTAATCGAACGTGCAAATAAAATAAAATAATGAGGTGTCGTGGGACCCGACATAAGCGAGGCGAAAATACGTAAAATCTAATTGCGCAGCGATTCAACGCACCTCGCAAGTGCGTTCTAAACACATTTTTTTTCATTTTGGTCCCAATCCCAACGTGCTTTAAGCTCAAAACTAACTTATTCAGGTACCTCTGATAATGAACGTTACTAATGACTATACCACCAGTTTTGATACACTAAAACTAGGAAGACTCCGTTGAGAAAGTCAGCAAGGTAATTTTTCTATTGTGGAACTAAGTGATGATGTGGGCGAAAGTGGTAAGCACACAAAGCCTAGGGATCTGGCTCTCCAGTGTTGCTGTCGAATCACACAGTAAGGGTCAGTTCACACCGAGACGAAACGCGTACAAAAAGATACAAACAATTAGAGAATAAGAGTACGTCCCGCGGGGGCGTTTCGCTGCGACTGGAGGAGTTCGCGCGCGTGTGCGTCCACAGAGTGCGTCTGAATTTAAGTACCTTTAACATATTCAAAATATATGTTTTGTTAATTAAAATTTAACAAACAAAAGTTAAAACATATCTTTCAAATTAATTAGGTAGATTTTAGTACTTCGTTGAATTAATCATAAAAAAATTATGTTTAAGTGTGTGGAAGTGGGAATTGCATATGAGATTGGACAAAAATAAATAATAGTTTTTTTATATCGTAGGTTTTTATATTAATTTCATTACATACCATATTTTATAACTAACTAAACATAGACTATAAAAAGGTTAGTTAATAATATCACCATTTTAAAATAATAATTATAAATTAAAGTAACATTCCAAGTTACCTATGATTCGTTCAATTATTATTTAATGACACCTGATTAATATAAGATAGAACACAAATAGAAATAATATTAATATAAGTACTATGGTGTCTGATGTTTTTTATTTTTATTTAATTTGGATTCGTCATGCTTAACAACTCTCTAAAATAACGAAAATAATTTTAAACCTTTCTTACAAAAGATCAACTTAACATAATAACTTGTAGTAGATATGTGACCAGATATGGTCATGATTTTATAAAAAAAAAAATAGGAAATATTTATCCAGTATTTTTAAACCTACTCAATTAATAATACCTAACTATATTTTCCTTCCAAATGATGTAAACAAAAAACTTGTCGTTAACTTTACAACTATGTAAACATTATGTACACTTTTGTCTACCTAAAATAATTTTAAAACTTAATTCATAATATTCGCCTTGTTAAACATAATAAAATTAAACTAAAATGAAAATTATCAATAAAAAAGTTAATCCGACTCCAAAATGAGTTTAAACAGACACTAAAAATTATATAATTACGATAAAGCAAGTGTTTAGGTCTGGTTGTAGTCAGCGAAACAGGAGCACGTGTTCCATAAAAATCTCAAATTCTACCAAATCGCAGAATTTCATTCCGCAGAGAACCCATTTTGGAGTCGTTTTTTTCCAAAGTTATTGTATATTTTTATTTTATTAGCTTAGTTTAACTGTGTAAATTACATAATGAAAAAATAAAACAATATCAAATTATAAACGAATATTTACACCGTTTTTTTAATAAAAATGTATTTACAGATTAAAAATACATCGCTTAAATAATTCTATGGTTATGGCATGTTCAACAATTGATATTTGCCCAAAGACATATTTTTTTACTGTTATCCTTTATATTTGAATAATTTTGTGATTGCAAAGTGATTAATAAAACATTTAAAATTGTGACTAATAAAACATTAGGTCAATAAAATATCATCTCTTACATACTTGCCGCTACCTTGCTTTACCAAATATACCTATAATTTCACCAATTTTACGCGTGTATATTCCCATAAACAATTTCATTTTCATGTGTGTTTATACAACAATTCCTGTGTATGTACTACATATGGCAGGAGATCGGTGATTTTGCCAGGGTTACATGTAGGTCATGTGAACAACAACGTACTCATACAGTACAATTGTATCGCTAAATTCGACAATGATTGTTGACTGTTCACAGATTCATGGCATGGCAGACAACCTCTTATCAACGGTACAATGAAATATTTATACTAATCGCGACGTTGGAAATAAACAAACCCTGGGCTGAGCTGTGAACAGGACATTGCCTTGAGACATCTACTCTTAGACTATTAGACACAGGAATAAGCAGGACTTGTACCTACGGAAAAGTAACCAGACAAGACTTACACAATTACTAAACAATTTATATTTTTTTAAGGTAAATAGGTAGTATAACTATTATAGATAATTTGTATATGTAGCGTGACTATAGCGGATGCTTCTCAAACAAACTGAACAAACAAGCACTACCTCAATAATGTTACAGTGAGATAAATTGTTTTTCTCAGCCCATTGATATAAGAAGTCATACAAATTAAATTAACTGTTATATTTGGCCTAAAGATTTGAATAGCAGACGTGTTTTGATTATGTTAAATCTATAACAACACTGACTGATATACTCAATTACAATAATGCATCAGCTATGGTATGTTCCGTAGAGCAGCGGCCGGTGGTTCGCTGATCCCCACATCTTCCATATTATGAACTATACTCGAGTCGTCATCCTCAGGACGTGTGATCACCCGTCGCTGATTCTTCGATCGCCTTGCTTCTCCCATTTTACTTGCTAATACGCGTCTGGAACAATTAAAATGTAGATAAGCAACTACAAATAGAATTAATTAATTGAACTTTCTTTCTTATTTATTGACAACGTTAGGAAAAATAATTGCAATAACAATAAGATTCAATGAACAAATAAATTACGTTATCATCAACAATATGCGGGTATAAAAATAGCGTATGTACCTAGAACCTCACCAGTTTGAATTTTAACGGATATTTTTTGACACATCATACACAAATCACATTAGGTATATGTGATTCATATGTGCTTGAAATTAAAATATTTGTTTTAATTTCAAAATGCAGACAATCCACCTTTAATGCGACAAACGCATCTTAAGCCAAGTGATAAATCATTCGGCATTAATCTTTATTTATTTCCAATGAATTGCAATTAAATGAATCGTTATCAAATGGCATTATAATCCATCTTATTATTACAAGTATTACAACGCCTAGTTCCTGGTAACAGACCCTTTACCTACATTTACTTAGCGATTAGAGTTTTGTTCAGGGGATAGGTATCTCAATCTCGATTTTTATATCGAAAAATCACTCGAGAAAAGTCGAGGAATCAAATCCTTACAAAAAAAATTGAGAATATTTTCTATCAAATTCATAAAGATATGGAGCAGACTGTGTGATAAGCTATCAGCATCATAATTCTCTTTTCAAATAAGTCTTTCCAATGAAAAATATTTTAAGAAGTAGATCATCAATTAGTCATCGCGTGTCAATCGAGATTATTTATTAGGTATTATAGTGCTAAACTGTATGAATCAAAATGGATCGATGTCACGACAATCTTAGAAATTTTAAATAATTAATAATTTTTCCTACTGTAAATTAGTTCAACTCGGCGAGTTCTACGTCAGCCGCCTTTTTCCGACGGTTTTACCTTGCTCAAAGAACCTAAACAGGTTGCATATTTATAAAATACATTTAAATGTTAGATGTCTTCTAGACGTTAACCATATTCTGATTAAGAGAAATGTCCTCAAAAATCTTTATCAAATTAAGTGGGAAATTTCTCGAGCAACAAATTGATAAAATCCTAATCACGAAGTAAGAGTAAAGACTTTGCACTGTGTGTGTAGTGTAACTTTTTCAATGGATTGAAAAATAAATTAAAAAAATAAGCGGTTAATAAAAGACTTACTGTTGTCTCCAGTCGATAAGTACTCCGAAAAGAAAAACAACGATAATGGCGATAAGCATGACTATTGTCACGCCTACTATGGTGGCCACCGTCAGGGCCGGCAGCTCCTCTTCCACTACCGACACTGATACATTAGGGTCTGCCGTTGACTCCAGAATTTCTGCCAATAAAATACAGGTCATAAAGCTTGGATTTCCTAAGATAGCGGCACCGCCACTTACCGGCCATACAAAAGCGGTGAACTCCTAGAGAGCGTAGTGGACACCGTTGTTTACATAGACAACGTTTAAGTGACATCATCCACCGCTTTTGTCAGCCTTTAAGTGGCAGTGCCGCTATCTTAGGAAACCCAAGCTTTACTTTTATATAATTGCAAGGTACCATCCAGTTGGCTGGCACAGTTTATACGGTGGTACCAACAGATTTCTGTATTGTCTTCAAGCTTAAACACAACAATAACTTAACATTCCTGTGCCTTGCATAATACATGACTATTATATTGTATATGCTTAGAATAATCTTTAAACATGTAGTTTTTTTGGACGAAAGTTATTTTCTTTTAGGTACGTCATTCAACATTGCTATGAAATCGTAAGTGAACGTAATCTGCTGTAGAAATATTAACAATGGTTATATTTTCAAGTGAATGTAACCGAAGCGAACAAAAAGGTCGATATAACATAAACACCAGCCATTCGTTCCTTTTGATTCAATTTTGTTCCACTCTACTTGTTTTGATTTAGTTCAGACGTGAACGCAACCTTATCATTGTCATGTTGTTGGTACGTTGCACTATGATTTATTATTATTAATTGGAACGACCCTAGGCATTTTAATACAGGAGGAATTGTCTATGCATTAGCGACCTTAAAAAATATTTTTGTTTTGATGAAATTTTGTAAATCTAATTCTAACCCGTTGCATCAAAAGCTGGGTTAAAATGACGTACTGTACTATAGGGTTATGTAACTTTGAGTTAAATGGTTAAAGTTTAAACCCAGGTTGGCGCAAGTGAGCCTTAGTTATTCTGTTTACTAAGTTATCGAGTATACTCACCATTGTCTCCCCAACTTGCACTTTTGCCGATTTGAGCCATTGTTGCTTTATTCTGCCAATATACTCTACGAAGATAACTGTAAATAAAAAAATAAACAATATTCAGCAAAAAAATAATTAGTTACATAAGATGCTTTTCAAAGTCCTTAAAATTGTGCATGAACAATCATGTATGTATGTCCTGAGTCTGGGTGTAATTATGTATATTAAGTATGTATTTACAAACAAAAATATTATCAGTTATCTAGTACAAGCTCTGCTTAGTTTGGGATCAGATGACCGTGTGTGAGGAATTCCCAGGATATTTATTTATTTTCCCACGTGTCATGTAGCATAATTATGATGTTCATCCCTTATTTGTTATATGAGAAGTTGTGGACACGCCACACCCAAAATCATCAGTCATATCACCCATAAAGTCCTTTGATTCGGTAGCTTTAACACAGACAAGCGATCTTATGATTGCTCATTTATCTTGCACTGCCACTGACAAACATCAAGTCCTATATTTGAAATCAAAGGGAACCGACTCTGATACCGCTGCAAGTAATAATGTATACGGTTTCTGATTTTAATAATATGATTAAACTTAAGTAGCACCTATTTTTATAGATATAATCAGGAGCCAAACGCAATCGATTGTTCATTTGTGTCATTAGTATGTACGATACGGACCTTTGGTCATCGACCATCATTCAACAATACCTAACCTACATTAATGTTATTTTCAGGTTACTCCAGGGCCAGTAGACAAGACGGTTATCGACAATCGTCATCGTTAGTAAACGATCAACCTTTGTATGGGATTGACATTTCAAATCGAAATATCACGTGATTTTTAACAATGTCTTATGTCAATCCCATACAAAGGTTGATAGTCTACTAACGACGACGATTGTCGATAACCGTCTTGTCTACTGGCCCTGTACTCTTCTGTTCTGCACCTGTTTGCCTAATATATCGGAGCCATGCACTATGGCAGGGATCTTTTTCTGTACCAAATTTCATCCAAATCCGTTCACCCCTCTATGCGTAAGGAATGAGTCACAAACATGTTAATTCCAAAACTAGGATTAGTTTTCCAAAACTTCAGTGAGTTTTTGTTAGTTAGTTTTTGTGGTTTGATATAAGAATACAATTTGAGAACACTTTTAAACCATCCAGTTTATTACAAAACTAGCAGACCCCCGCGGTTTCACCTGTGATCCTGGGATAAAAGGCCATACCATACCACATAGCTCCATTAGCTTAGTCGTGACTTTTCACGACTAAGCTAATGGAGCTATGTGGTATGGTAACTCTGCTACCTTTGTAGCAGAGTTACTTTCGCATTTAAATATTTATGTGGATCCGCGCCTCCACGTGGTTGCGTGGCGCCACAACGCGCGCTGCCGAGGAATGTCTACATTTCAGTACAAAATGAAAGCAAGATTTTCAAGTTTGAAGCAACCCTGACGCCACTACTTCCTACAGTCAATACTCAAGTCAAAACCAGAAAGGCATTTATTCAGTTTAGGCCCTGTTAAGGCACTTAGTTGTTACATACAGTTGATTATACCGGTTATAAACTGAGAAGACTTCGGCAAGAAACTCAATACTGTAACGACGATGGTTCTTTGATATTTTTCTCCTTGTATTTAAGCCGTTGGTTCTCGAGAGGGACGCGTGTCCTATTTTTATAATTGATGTCATTGTTATTTTTTTAACCGCGAGCGAAAGTATAATGTACTTATCTTCATCGTGATTTGCATGTTGTAGAAAACAATTCCACGAATATAGGTGATTAATGTGACGAAAAACAATTATGATTTTTGATAATTGTACGTGAATTTATTTATAACTGAATCAGATTAGCAATCACGGCTTCTATCTGATTTCGATTTCTGATTATTACCAACACTCGACATAATATTAGGGTTTCGCAAATCTTCTGAAACCATGGGTTTAAAATAGGAAGTAGCATACTGTATTTGATCACTGATTTAAATGGTTTAAAAAACTGTAGGTACTTTCTTCTTTTTTGTACAAACATTGAAATATTTATTTCGCGGACTGCAAAACAGTAGATACTTAATTACACAATCGGATAAGAGTTCTTACATATCGTTAATTTGTACAAACTAACTTTGAAGACGGTTTTTTGATACTAGAAATATATACATATATATAAATACAATTCGAATATTCCACTCAAATATTTTTAAACTTGCTACGAAATTATTTGGAAGTTAAAAAGAGTTCAACGAAAGCTGCAGCCTCTGCGACCTTTGTTAAACCAACGCGCAACGGTTTATTTAAAATACAGAACCTTCATAAAATTATTTATTTATTGATATCTATGACGGTAGCGGCATCCTATTATCAGATCAATATCACATTCATGTTCGCGGCATCACGATCAATTCCGCCATCTATTGAAATCACATATCTAACCTGAAAGGGGTGGCAATAATGATTATATTATGCATTCGTTTATTTGTTTCTATACTTCAATATTTAAAGTACCTAATGATCCGGATTGGAAAATTATATACAATATTGAACTTAGTTTTGAGGGTAAGCCGATTTTATTGCAACACACACACCGATCCTGCGGCTTCCCACGATGCGAGATTTTCCAAATGGGCAACTATAATAAAACGGGAGATATTTCAAATCATTTTTACACCATATATTTACCGGATCCACAGCTGGATCGACATTTAGTAGTACAGTCGAAGACATAAATATGTATACACTTTCAAAAGCAATTTTCTCGCACTGTATAGATTCAAATGTTGAAATACTACACAAATCATAATAATATAAGATTCTGCCTGCATAATTTATCTTATAAATCCAATCAATAGTTTAATATAATTGTACGTTTGTATGGAATATTGTACTCTGATAGTTACTTAAAGGACATTAGTGCGTGTATTTATTTAATTTTGGACGATTTTCATGTGAACATTCGCTATAATTTTCACATTTAACGACTATGAAAATTGAAACTTATACTTAGGTATTACAAATCGAAAGTGAGTCAGTCTAGACGAGCTATCTGAGCAGTCACGGTCTTCAATCCGTTGCTTCACCCCTATTTCGATCGCAACATTCAAAGATGGCTACTGATATCTACATAAAAAATATAAAATTATTACCCCACGTTTAGGTTGTGTGTGCGTTATAGGGCCGTCAGTCAGTCAGGAAAAGTGTTTTTTTATATGTAATAGAAAATTATGTACACTGTCGATGCCTTCTTTTTGTAATAAAAATACACCCAGAGCGAAGTCTACAGATGTATTATGCATTAAGATTTTGCCGCTTGATGAATAAATAATTAGATTTTGAATAAAATAAATAAGTTTTTATTAAAATATTTTTCTTAAGAAGGATATTATCACTTGTTTCCAAAATTACCACATGCAATGATTTTGAACTGACCATAGAAACACAAATTGGTTTTATTTCTGAGAGACGTTCGGTGCCCTCGGTTCGGATTCAGACGAATGGATAAAAGGGTTCCGTTATCTTTCAGGTAGGACAGCTGTGGTTTGAATAGGTCCATTGAGTCATTGGCGGCGAAGTTTTAATAAGATGCCATTCCACCTCATCTATAAACGTCCCGTCGTCATGGTGTACTGTGTTCGCACGTGCAGCTCCTACACGGTTCCATAGTCTTTAGACAGGTTGTCTGGGCAATGCCACTGTCGTGTCGTTCCCTGGTAAATATGTAATCAAGTAATAGATCTTGACGATGCGCACATATATCACTCATAAAAAATTTAGATTAAAAACGGCCCCCAATGTGGGGTTTAACAACATAAGAACTCTAATCTGAGCTGTCTTGAAGCCAGCGAATTTTTGTTTTAGATTTTACTTTATATTCAGTCGTAATAACGATATAGCAAAAAAAAACGTCCCGAGTTCTCCTATTCTATAGATTTCTAAAGCTACAATTTTGATTTTAATAGGGTTTTATTAATTAAGCTATTGATTACAGGAAAATGTGGCAGATAATTTCGACACTCTAATTTCGGGAAAACAAAGGGTTTTAATAAAAGTATAGTAGGAGCCACTTGCGATGGCCTTTTAACCTATTATATGACAATGGATAGACCCCTAACTGACTGATTTTTTAGTACGACCGAAATCCTAATTGAGTGAGCCTGACTCGCTATTGACCGGTAATAGTTTATAACAATTTATTAAACGTTCATTCGCGCTGCGCCGATTCCGTATAACTCGTAGTCTACCCTTAATGCACCAAACCAAGCCCTCATTAAACCTGACGAAAAAATCAATTGTGAAATACTCAACAGATCCAGTAATCAAAAATATTTCATGGTCGTTTTACTAATTATCTATGTCATGGATTTACGTGATTTTGATTTCTAATCTAAGTAATAAAAGTCACGTGGCAACATGCCGACACGTACTCTTCATTTTTGATTGCCTGTTTGACATCAACACCAAGTCATTATAATAATGTCTTTACTTACATACCTACATAATATATTTATTTAAAAAAATATATATCTTGTTTTTATGCAGTCTAACTGGGATAAAAAGTAGGCTATATCCGTCCATATCATGGGGCTATCTGTTGCATCGTGATCGGTTCTAGTCGTGAAAAGTAGAGACAGACAGAGTTACTGAGGGAGACTGTGCCGAGGGTATCAAAATATGACACCACATCTTATTAGGTACCTACTGGTATTTATAAGTCGCAGTGAAAGCCAGAACAGCCCATACCATTTTTATTGTAATAATTATTTGAAGTTACCATAACACGGTACCTATATTTCTTTTATATATCAAATTCTACTGCACGTGTGTGTGCAGTAGAATTTGATATATGCCGAGCGTGGTTCGCGCTGTGGTTGACAGCGAGAGATCGTTGGACGCACTCCACTCCTTTTGCGAGCGAGTTATGCTCGCAAAGGAGGCGGCGAAACGTGGCAGGGAGGACACTACCACCCTGGCTATCCGCCGCAGGAGAACCGGGCGTCGGAGGGCGGCTTTTTTAAGCCACCTTCCCCATCATGGGCCCAAGGGTGGCGGACTCGGGGGAGTCTGCCGCCCATCAACATCGGGCCCGAGTAGTGGAGCGTGTGTTCCCGCACGCTACTCAGGAGGAGACAAGAGCTCCGGTCTCTGCCGTCGACGAAGAGGAGGCCTCCGATCAGGCCGTCGCTGCTGGATACGCGGACGAATGCTTCGGCGCCCCCGTATATCCAGTCGGCAGCGACAGGTAGGAACGCCGGTGCCCGGGTATCCATGAGGATTTCCCCACGAAAAAAAAAAGGTAACAAAGTTGCGCCGGGCAGCTAGTCTACTCTATAATGCAATATTTTATAACAACTATCAAATTAAATGTTTACATCCCGCTCACTTTTTAAACTATTTGCCTGCTTTGTGACCTACAAAGGCACATTGCGCATTCCGAGTGTTTCATCAACCTTTACTCGATCAAAGTATTGTGTTATTTTATCCGCAAATCAAAGACCAGGCAGCGTTTGAAATCTATATACCTACCAATAATTGTTTGATAAAATTGTGGATATTACGTTATATTCAAACGATATACGAAACATGATCTCCAGGAACAAAGGCGTATGTTTCAAAACACAGCCATTCAGTCCTAAAACATAATGCGATAGTTAACTATTTCATAGATTAAACAATGCAAAGCAAACACATGTTAAGCCTGTAACTACTGCAATATGGCTGTTTTAACTGATAATGTAATCACATAGTTTTTATGTTTGTTGTGATTATGGCGAACATAGAAACATTTTGACAGGGCATATTACGATTTAAATTCCCTATTTTTGTCGGCATATGCGCTAGTTCGCTTTAATTTTTAGATAATCAAAATAAACTTCCTTCTGAGTGATCAATAATTTTCACGTTTTGTTAACATTTATTTAGTTCAAGAAAATTTAAATTCTATAGAAAACTTGAAAAAAAAATTTGTTGAGTAAAATACCTATATAATGGAACGTGCGTATCAGGTAAGTATATCGTAGCAACTTCCGCCGTCCATCGTACACAATGATTCATAAACATTTCCGAGTAGGTGCCTACAAACAAACATTCATTCAAATTCAAATAGATAAAGTAATACCTATCCATTCAATTTAACTTCGTTTATAGCCAGAGACGAGGATAATATATATAGCTAGTTATCAATGTAATCCCTCTTCTTATGGGCCTCACCTTTTACTACGCTTTTATATTCATGTGTAAACATATAAGAAGCTGAATTTAACCCATATCTTATCATATTTATATCAATTTCAATCTTTGCAATATGAAATTCTCTTGACAAGACCATAATATAGATACGCCATCGAGCTGATTTGTCGATGAAGCTGGTTGAGGACAACGGAATCCTGTAAATGCTTATAAGTAAATCCGCCGAGTTTGGCCATTCGCAATCCGCCCATTGAAATTGTCTTGACGAGTACTATGTGACCAGGGAAAAAGGTTATTTTCGGTTTGATGCGAAATCCCACCCGATCAAAGTGGGACACGTGCCGAGATCTGATTGGTATGAAGGGGCAAAAAATTTGGTACATGTCATAACGTCGAGGCGCAACTAAGTTTTACGTATTGTGCAACCTTGTTTCTATTAGCCTTGTTCCTATACAATGCACAGATATATTGGGGAGGGTCAATCGTTGAATTGTCCACAACTCGAGGACGCAAAGAAAACGAAGGTTACAAAATAACTTTTGAACTGCAACAAAATAATGTATTACAATTAAAAAATAATTTTATTTACTTACTAGAATAGGCTTGCTATTCAAAATATGCATCAAAATTTAATTTAAAAGCGTGGTGCGTTTTGTAAAATTCAACGAAGTTCGCGGCGTCAGATATCGATTCATCGCATAGTTAAGTGTTATGTATTCAGAATTAATCAATCATATAAAAAAAACTTCGTTTTTACTAACAAGAGAACGTTGAAATAATAAAAAAATAAGCTAATAAGAATGTAACAAATCTATATACTACCTATTATCTATACTTTATTACTAATATAATAAAGCGGAAGAGATTTTTGTTTGTTTGTTTGTTTAAACGGCCTAAACTCTGGAACTACCATGCAGCCGGATTCGAAAAATGACACTAATAGGAAGCTACATTATTCCCGATTATTACATCCCGAAAACGCGGGTGAAACCGCGGGGGACAGCTAATGGAAAAATAGAAGTAAACCGACCTATTTGACGTTGAGATATAATTCTTATCCAAAAATTATATTAAAAACTTTAACTTAGAAGTTAAATTATAAAGGACACTGCTTACTAACAGCACAGATTACTATATACAATCCTCTGTGCTAACGGGATCATTGTTAGGGAAGTGGGTCAAGAGCGGAGCATGTGCAGCCTGATAGTGGCAATGAACAAAAGAAAATTTCATTGCACATAACTGAAAGGATTCCCGGCGATAATGATAAAACTTCTGCATTTACATTTTAACGAGTTTACGTATTATCGCACGTTTATCTCAATATCAACACACTATCTCCCTCGTCGTAGTGTTATAAGATAAAGACGACAAATAACTTTTAACTTTGCGCTTGAGTATTTAGCTAATCTTCTGCTTGCTACGTATCACTGATGGTAGTTACACATCGAAGTAAAAACAAGGACGTTAAAAATATAAACGATGAAAATGTTTCCACGAACTTACATAAACACTTGTTGAATAAACCGGTCCTTTCACTTGGAAAAAAACTGGGTTTCACACTCTACTTTATAAACTAGTCACTTTGGCACTATTCTATGGTAGTAGGTATCACAAATATGATGGATTGTGCGCCTTGTTGGTCGGTCGGCGCATGCGCAGCGCTCCACGGCACGTCTCTCACTGTACGTACTGTTCTGTAGTGATGGGTGCCGGTGACGACGAGATCACCTAATAGACGACCAACGACCACCGACCGTTTGACACCATACAGGTATCTATACCAATAAAGATACCAACATAAACCGTACGTATCTAAGTAGCCGTAAAAATAAAGACTTGTTATAATAATGCTACGATCGATTAATAAATTGATAGCATCATGGTACCTTCCATAGTGCGTCAGTTCAAAGTACCCTGTGACTCATGTAAAAACCGAGACGGATCAACAACCGCCCCCTTTTTAATTGACGTTGGTACCAATCCCGTTATTCAGGCGTATTGTGATAAGCGTATCTTGTATTGTTAATTGCAGCGATTACTATTAATAGATAAATTAAATATTGTTTGCAAATTCGTTGAATTATTGAAATACACAAGAAACAAGTGAGCGTATGGCCCTATCACGTGACGGCTAAGTGCCTGAGGCTCTGCGCAGCTTGTTTGCACAACTGTATAGGTAACTTGCATACTGTCGGACCGTGCAAGTGGATATTACTTATCTATTTATTACTTCTAACACGAACAGCACAGCAGAGGCACGTGATAATTCTAATAAAAAAATCAATTGACCCAACCAGTATCATTTACCTACAGTGTTGCCAGACGTCCCGATTTTGGCGGGACGTCCCGATTTTTAGGGCAAAATTAAATGTCCCGCGCGGGACAGGCTCAGTCCCGCTTTTCGAGGATTACTCGACGGTGAAATCGTCGTTGGACGTAGAAGTGAGGAATTATAAAGACACCACTGCACAGAAATGGCACCAGCTTTCCCGTGACGCTGCATTGGTGTTTAAGGAGAACCGCGCTAAATGTCACTGTGACAAAATCAAACTTCTAATTCAATACAATTAAAATATAGGTACGGCCATATACTTAGGATTTCGCTACGCTTACGGTACGGCCGTATATGTCGCATATTCTGACGATCGTAAGGGAATCAAAACCTATAGGGTGACTACTTCCCGTTGGCCTAGAATCATAAAATTTGCCAAGAAGCAATTCCATATAGCACAAGTAAAGGAAGAAATCCGAAAGGCGTTATATAGTGGCATGACACCGCAAAAAAAACCATTATATTACAACATAATCGAAAAAAAGGGGAAAAATCTTCGAGACTCGATTCTCGTGATTAATGAACTATTCAAAAACCTACAAGTTTCTACGGAACCCTCGGTGCGCGAGTCCGACTCGCACTTGGCCGGTTTTATTTAGTTTGTCCCGATTTCGGCGATAGAATCCCGCTTTTTTTACTCAAGGGGACAGAAAATCCCGCTTTACCCGAAAAAAAATTTGGCAACGCTGTTTACCTACCTGCTTAAAGAATGTTGCTTTTGTATACTTACCTTCAAGCTAAAAAAGATTATTCAAAAGCATTCACTATTATTGTAATACAACCATTTACTGCACGATATACCTTACACGAAGATATGGGATCTCATCACATAGTAAAGTATGATAATATTATCATAAGAAATGTTTTGTATGAGATAGATACCTACTCCTTTCAAAGGTAAATGTTTTTATTCATAACAGTACACCATATTCTTGTTATAAAAGGTACATAAACACCTGCTGAAATGCACATTCAGTGATAAGGGTGAAGAAGCTAATCTTTTTTGGGTTACCAACTTTTAGTAAATAAAAAAATGCTGAGCTCTCAAATATAACTTTTGATTGACCAGTAATCATTACATCATGCCGGAACGGGAAGGACAAACTGTTATGAAAGCGCTAATATGCTTGATCGACTGATAGATGGATTGTAACTAAGTAGTTACAAATATATAATAGGTACTAGCTTCTGCACGCGGCTTCGCCCGCGTGGCCGACAGGAATCAAATGACGTATTTTTCTACAACAATAAAACAAAACAAAACAACTTCATCCCGCTTCGATTGTGGAATTATCAAAAACGCTGAGACACGTATATATTAATTTTCAATCTTCAGCCTAAACACAAAATTTGAAGATCCTAACTTTGAAACTGACAGACTTTCATACAAACTTTCATCCCCTATTTTACCCCCTTAGGGGTGTATTTTCGAAAAACCCTTTCTTAGTGGATACCTACTCTTCACAAAGAATATACCCTCTAAATTTCATGTCTCCTGGACCAGTGGTTTAGGCTGTGCGTTGATATATCAGTCAATCTGTCAGTATGTCAAGACTTTGAATTTTATATATATAGATTGAACTTTACGAGTAGGAAGTTAATTGTATGTCGTCAATGAAACGAGAATTTAATTTAGTTGAAAAAATACCTAATAGATTTTTGTCTGGTTTTAATCAATTCGTTTGTGACATTCACAGTTACTTAACCGCAAGTCTAATAAAAAATAACAGCATTTCCTTCACCTCAAACATGAATTTGAATGAGACTAGGTTATTATTTTATGTTTATTATTTTTTATTTTTTATTGATATACCTAAGTAACAGAAAATTCATTGCACTCATGGAAAACAATTGTATCTTATCTAAATTGAAAATACACGTTTAAGTCAGCGAAGTAAGAATCAGAAAATCTTGATGATGGGCGATTATAATTGAGCTACAATTAACATGGCTTATTACTTTTCACATTTCCCTCAATAAAACCGACATATTTTCCGATCCCCTGAACAATATTGGGATCTGTTCATTTTTAACATTGTATTCTCGACAGTTTTTTTACAATTACAATCCTGAAGAGAATTTTAATCAATATATTTATGTATTTGTCTTCCAGTCCAGGATATGCCTAAGCCATGGTCTAAGCATATCAAAATTCAAACGGGAACATGAAAATGCAAATTTACAATAGAGATAATTTTCAAAATTATGGTAGGATATTTTATATGAATGGTCCAAGGATATGTCCTACGATATTATTATACCACAAATTTATTAATTAATTCAGAAAAAGATTAGCATAGGTATTATTCTTATAAGAATATGCTAACTACTAATTCACAAATCTTAATTAATTTTGTACTACAGTCTTCATGGCTGCATAAGTTTTCATCCGAATTAACTTATTCAGGATTGCATCAAATATATACTGTGATTACAACTTTAATATATCTAATCAAATATATTTCCTGCACAAAGTCACGTTCCCTACTGCCATCATAATGATGCAGCTATATGATTCAACAGACTATAGGGTGCTGTATTTTATTATTTATTTATTTACTCAGAAAGTCATGTATAGAAATAGATATTTCAAAAACAATAGAGTAAGCAAAGACCTGGAGCTCTTTATAGGTATCTGAACCTAAAGTAAAAGAAAAAAAGAGTAAATTTGATATCACGTGGTTTGATCCCAACTACAGTACATTTCTATCGATACAATTTGACCTGAATTTATTATATTATTTTCATTATCAATGATCTGAATCTTTGTGGTATAGTAATAAGTGATTGGATTTTAATCACGGAACAGTTTAATCACTTAATACGGTACTATGTTTTCAGTAAATAAAAGTTGAATAAAAACCTAAATACAGTGAATTACATTAAAAAGGTGTAGCTAGCTACTAGCTCCAATGCATGTCACTGAACCAGTTATGACACAAACAGCTTCGAGCATGGTAAAGTAAATCGTTGGGAGTATGAACGAAGATGGTGTTCTACTTTCACGTCAAGGAATCACGCCAGATGTCGAAAGCAAAACAAACGCCCACTGACGCCCTACTTGGGATAAAATTATTGACAAAGTACCGTATATAGGAATTTTTAAATTATACCACACCGACCACTCCAGACGAGTCTTGTAGCTTGTAGCTATGAATTCATCCGCCATGAGTAAATACTACTTACTTAGGTAAAACATCCCTCCTTCTTCCTGCTTTTGAGTAGTCTGCTATTCACGCCACCCGATTATTCCCACTACTACTGTCTTGATCAACAATGACTATACCTCTACCATGAGTTTTCTACACAAATGTAATCTAGTCGCTAGCGACAGTAGCGACTACAGTGAAAAATTTTGTATGAAATGCTTCCAAAAGTATCCACCAGTATCCACCAGTTGGATTCTAAAAATTGTTTGACTAATAGGAAGCTAAATTATGTGCCTATACTATATGCCAAGTGTTATTATCCCGGGAACGCGGGTGAAACCGCGGGGGACAGCTATATCTAATCTAATAAGAGGTTCATTTAAATAGTGAATGAAGTGATTTATTTATTTACAAAGAAAATAATAATGTCAACTTTACCTACTGAAAATCAGAAATGATAACTAATATATTCTAAATTCATTAGGGAAAATATTGGTCCCTAGATCTCGACTCTATGATTGGGACAGTTAAACAAATTATAATAAAAAAATATTGTATTTTGTTAAAACGATACATTTACAATGCCTACATTAAGAATATACACAGATACACACGTAGATACATTTATATACTTCAATTTGAAATGCATTATTTATTTATTTATTATTCAAGCGTGTCAGTGGGTGGCAACGTTTTACCAACAGATGACATAATATCTATTGTCTTATCATTTAGTAATCTAGTAAGTAATTAGTAATAGAACGTAATTTTCACAAGGAATATTCTTTGCATTTGATGGCCATATATCACAGCACAGAGCGGTGTTATTTTACGCGAATGTAATTTTATTTCTATGCAGATTTTCCCTTCATAGAACATCAAATAAAATGAAATTAATACTTGTTTTATGTTTAAATATACAGTCGGAGGTAGGTACTCATCAGTAACATACTCGTCGTTATCTATACCATTGTTGCAATCTATAGTCGATTGCATTACACATACAAATAATTAGTTGATACCTATAAACAACTAATTATTAACCGAAATACATTTAGTAGTAATTACATTACCTACTTCAAAAAAATTAATTATAAATGACAACAAATCTGTTTAAAAATGCGCCCCCGTTCCCAAACAGACTTTTTTAGTTTCTTATTCAGTGTGTGCGAGCATTCCGAAAAACACACTACATTACGTTACATTATTAGATTTTGATCCAGAAATTTCGTCTGAGATACTGCGAAAATGAATGATATAACTGAGCCTAATTTACATTTGAATATTTAAAACGTACATCATTATAAGTTTACAACTGGCCCCCGAGGCAAGATGGCTATGAGCAACTGTTTTCATGAATAGACGAAAACTTTTGTATGTTAGAGATTGATATTAGATCACGAGACGATCTCATACATATTCCCATACAAAAGACCTTCTTTTTAACGAAGACATCCATCTTATTTAGGCCCCCAAGTATCCGGAGAATTTATTCAGTTTGTAAATTCGATTATTTACTAATATAATTAAAACACCGTGAAGTAGGTAGGTACTTATATGTTAGTGACGATACAGTTACTCTGGAATGAACGAGCAACTTGTAGAGACAATTTATCGATACCCCTTGTGGTACTTGTAGGATAAGTAAGCGTCCACTCCATGCAGAATTCCAACCACCACTCCGATATACTGAAATTATAATAATTATTATGTTAATAGCACGGCGGACAGAATGAATCATCAACATGTTTCTCCGTGGTTACTAATTTTCGCCCGCGGCAGTTCCGTCTATTAGTATGAAGTAGAATACTATACATCTAATGGTGCCGATTCTGTTGTGAATTGCACTAAACTAATTTTAGTCACATCACATCTCTTTCTTGCTAACATTATTGAAAAAGGATAGAACATATGTAAAGCTGTCAAATTAGTCTTAGCCGTCTTCATTTGCGGGTATTTAGACGTAACCGCGATAGATGGCGACTAAATTTATATTGAAAACAAGCATTGGACTAATTTGACAGGACTAAATTTCTTAAATCCTTTTCGTATGTTCTTTGTTAGAAAGAGATATAGTGAGATTAAAATTAGTTTAGTTGTGAACAACAGAATCAGGGCCAATATCTCTTTTACGTATTTTATTTCATCCTATCCTGCTATAGTACTAATATTATACTTCGTTCCTACTAATCCTACTTATATTATAAAAACGTGAAAGTTTGTATGGATGTGAGGATATGATTTGTGATGATGTTTGTTACTCTTTCACGCAAAAACTACTCAACGGATTTGGATAAAATTTGGCACACAGAGAGAATATTTTCTGGTTGAAAAATTATAGGTTACTTTGATCCCTCGGGAACGTGGGTGAACCCGCGGGGGGCAGTATTACAAATGAGTAAAACCTACAGACTAGTTAAGGTATATTTTATTTATATATGAGTCGCTATTATAAAATCTAGGTTTTGATCAAACAAGTGTCTATATAAAAACTCTTACATAAACTGCAGTCATTGCTGGATAGGCGGCGTACATGTTGACAAGAGCATACCGAGGATACAAGTATATGTTCACTGCTACACCCATATAAGAAGATGCAGACAGATACAGGAAACATGCCACTGCATTGAAGAGACACTCCTGTAAAATAATAATTTAATCGTATTGGAATCATACCTACTTATTACAAAGACGAGTAAAAAGGTCAAAACTATTATTACAGTAGGAAACTATAGACGCGTACAGTTTTTATTTTTTTGCGCAGAATCCTAATATTTTTTCTAAAATCAATGAGGACTAAGTTACTCCTTATATCATCAGCTATCTATTAGTGAATGCGCTGACAATCGGTCCAGCCGCTTCGAAGATTAGTCGGAATGGAACATACAGACAGACAGGCAAACATTATAAAAATAGGTTTTTGGTGTAAGTGCCGTATATACTTTCATATGTATTTATCAAAAAACTGTTATTTTGACATAACCAACAAACACATCAATTTTATTTATTTGTTTGCACCCCTATGTACTATAGACAAATAAGGTATTAACAAAGAAATAGACTGGTGATTTTCTCGACGAAAATTGGGGATCGCTCGTTTAGCTCGCTTGTTCATTTATACAGGTTGTTGTTTTGGTCGGCGACAAGCGACCCAGGAGCGGTAGTACAAAATATATATTCCCCAAAAATGGACTTAATTCCATTAAATACTGTAAATATGTTGAGAAATACCTTATTCAATTTGAAATAAAATTACCGCAAAGTATGGTTACTAGGCACGTGCACAGTCTAGAGCTAGGCGCAAACCGCCATCGCCCCACCCCTTTACTCCCTCGTACTCCCGTTGAGTATTATGTCTACACTTTAGCTTATTACATGATTTTCAGAATTTTAATTTTTTAATTTTTATTATTAAAAAAAAATTCAGTAGTATTTTTAGCACCAGTATCATTTGTATAATCGACCCTAAGTCGCTTGTCGCTGACCAAAACAACGACCTGTATACAAAACCGGTCAGAAAATTTCAGAACTAAAGAATTTTGTTGACCAAAGAAATCAGTAGTTAGGCCCCTCCTAAGGCCTTAACTAAATAAAAAGCTTAGACCTCAAGGGACGATGGACATGGATGATGATAAGCTGGTGCCAATAAGATAATTTTCAGCATAGATAAATGCAACTTATTTACCGTACTTTATTTATATTAGTAGTTAGTTCCTTTATTTTAAATACTTACAAAAATGGATTGTCGAATGAGTTGCTGTGTGTTAGAAGAGAGAACGTAGCAGGTGATAAGGAGCGCCGTGGTCAGGAGGCAGGCAGACGCCGTGGTGAGGAACCCGTGGAATGCAGAGCCCATGCTACTGGCTTCTGACATGCCATACTTCACTAGCAAACTTTGACAGAGACCACCTAGCATCTAAACGTAATTAAATAACTTTTTAGTTTATCTCACTCTTTCAGCAACACGATCCGCAATGAGCTAGGATAAAATGATCGTTTGATTTATTTTATTTATGTATCTATTGGGTGCATAGAATATACTGGGTGTAACGAAAAGGGTATACATATACCCCTATACATACATCCGAAAGGGGTGAGGACTACATCAGGAACAGACAATAAAAGGTTTCAGCTCAAAATAAATTACTCAAAAATTCATACCAAATTGCACCCAAGTATTAAATTAAAATCATAACCAACATGTCACCGATCAATTATTGCGTCTCTTGCTATTAAAAATAGGTACATCGAGGAACCCTATAGAGTTGTAATACCGAAAAATTCCACAACTAGTCAGAGATTTGTCACTGATTTTGAACAGTTAGGACCAATCATTGCAACGTGTGTTTTTGACTTAGCCAATCAGAGCTCATTGTCGGCGGTGGGAAATTGGCGGATTAATTCAACCAAAATGAACGTCATTACGCTTCTTTGGGTTAATTGTTCGCTGTATAAATATTTTTTAAAAAACCGCAATCTGTGCGCCTAGTACCAAAAAAGTGGATTACTGTAATAGATATACCCCTTCCGTTACCACCCAATATACCAAACCAAGACATCAGATATCGGTTAGATTAACGTCACAGAGAGTAACAACCTCAAATCCTTTTCGCTGTATACTTAGTTCGAATCTGAAAGATTCGTATTTATGTTGTTGTTAAATACCTACAACAAAACTGAATGCATAGTATTTATGTAAGAATGTTTTAAATAAAAACACTTACAGCTTCAGCTAGTTTTATGATACCATGATGTGACGTCAAATATCCTAGATTGAGGCACTCACAGCATCGGCAGCAGCAGCACTTGATGCCCTTACCACCACCGCCTGCACCCGGGCCCACCCGGACAATCGTCGGCCCTCGAGTCATTTGTTTACTTTCACTTATATCCTACAAGTTGCAAATGAGATTGATCCGGTTTGTTCGGATCTCAAAAACTCATTTCCCAACACTGTTCACTCCGACTTCCAGACACTAACTGCACTATATCATCGCACACAGGAAATTCGGGATAGTTGAAATATTTCACCATTTACACGGTTTGTATTAGTCACAACCACAACACAATATTTTTAGACGTTTTGCGAGTGCGTATTCAATTAAAGTTCAGCGAACTCATTGCCCTATTATCCAAACTTTAGAGATTTGCTATTTTCATACACACAATTTAAATATTTTAGATGGGTTAATTAAACCTTTATCACTTGAATTTATATTCTTCGTGTTCGTTAAACGACATGTTACCATCTCCCAAATTGAAATAATTATGAATAAGGCACGCGCCCGCCCTGCTGTGCGTGCGCGCATTGTTGTAAAAATAGAGCGACGCACGCTCCGAGGAGGGTTGATTTCTATTCTTAGGTTAATATTATTTTAACTCACTGACCCCAATAACTTCCTTTAGGTATGTGTATATAAACAGTTATTTTACTGTCAGCTCATTTCATCCTTATCAAAAATGTTAATGTTTGTATGTCTGAAGTTTGTTACTCAATCAAAATCAATGAATAAAATTAGGATACTTTTCATCCCGACAAAAATAGGATATATCCTCCTTTTTCATTCACAACATGCTTAAATTATGACTGGACATCTGTATTATTTTCAAATAACAGATAAAAAACACTAACCTTTCAAAGTTTTACGAGAAAAAAGAACCTAAATACTAATTTAAAAGTTTATCTAAATACGTCACATAATACATATAGGTAGGTAATTACAATATGTAATTAAAATATTAAAATTCAACGTTATTATATATTTTATTTTTATTTTCTATGAATATTACTTAATTTACTGAATATCCGGACAAACTTGTACATTATAAACGAGCTGTGAACATGATTATTTATTTCCTCAAGAACCCATTCGGGGTTGGTGTCAGTGTCACGTTCTAATAATTTATTTAATAAATTTGGGAGTTTTTTTTTTCTTTTGGGGCACGGAAATCTTACAAAAAAATAATAAAGCTCAATAAATTATTTATTCTAACAAAAATAACGCTCGACCGAAAATTTTATTCCAATTAGCTATATTGCTTGTGCGGCCTATTTAGCTCACCAAATCATTTGACAATGCTTTAGATTAGGAAATAAAACGACAATTTCACTATAAAAGTATAATCATTTATTTTCAGCGATAGGTTGATATAGACATGCATAAGACCCTGTACCCCGAGT
Organism: Polyploca ridens; assembly: GCA_951394255.1. Taxonomy (NCBI): domain Eukaryota; kingdom Metazoa; phylum Arthropoda; class Insecta; order Lepidoptera; family Drepanidae; genus Polyploca; species Polyploca ridens. Next base: position 8,894,666 of record OX596247.1, read on the forward strand.
GTGATGGTTGCAAAGAATTAACGATTCTGCCGCGTTTATGTTTTTTATATGAGCACTTGTACTAAAAAACGCAAACACGATAGCCATATTAATTCTTTGCAAACTACACTCGGGGCTCGGGGTACCGTTCGTACTAAATATTCATCGTGTAGACCTAGTGGAGACTGGGCCTAGAAATATAAGGTCCTTCTAAAGTCCTGGCGTATATTTTGAGGGATGTAGTAATCAAAAAAAATAAAAGAAAAAATTACCTAAATTCTAATATTGTTTTTTGATTACTAACGTCTAACTCGTCGTAACTTTGACGTCCATTCATCCCTCAAAATATAGCCAAGACTTTAGAAGGACCTTATATAATAACAATTCGATGTACATAAACATTATATGGACAGGATTTGTTACACAATTGTAATTAATATTTACTAGATTTAATTAAGTGACTTTAGAAATGTCTTTAGTTTCGCCCCTCATTCTTCAAGTACCGCGATACCGATCAAAATAAAGTAGGGGTGAAAATAAAGTAATTTTCAGTTATATAGAAGCATCATAACTAGAAGCAAAGACCAATATAAACGAAGTCTTCGAATATTTGTAGCAATATTAATTAATGATACAAACCTTGACTTTATTTACAAATTGCAACAGAACACGTGATAAAAATCTTCGGAAATTAACTAAAATGACCTCGTAACGATATACATTTAAATTATTCATTTGAATCATTCTTTCGAATGATGCATACCATGGTTATTAAAATCCTAAACTAAATAAAAACATTGATGTAAAAACAATAAATTATAACCTTATAAAACTAATTCAATAACCTGTATATAAAATAATAGGCAAAGGAGGAACAAATCATATAGTAAAGTGATAAAACCTGCTGTGTAAATAATAATCACTTTTATCTATTGTGGTGTTTTTCCATTTTCGTTTTTACTGTGAAGTCATGTGGTATACAAATTAAGCATATTTAATTATATATGGGTTTTAAATAATAGGTACAATATTATCATAGTTAATTTAAAACGAAATAATTAAGTATATGGTGGAATATAGGTACAGGGTGGATATTTTAGACGGGTCAGCGAGGGCAGCTACCTAAGGGAAGCCATGCGAATATCTATGGCATTAGGGAGGTTAGGAAGCTATCCCTTATTATTATTTTTATTTCTAAAATAAGTTACAGTTAGTGAAAAAACAAAGTTTTTTGAAAAAAAAAATTACTTAATCAATCCTATCTACGAGAAGGACCAAGAGGCTCTATGGAGCCAAGTAATATTAGAGTACTGGAAACGTCACAAATCAAAAAAAAACATTTACATATTATGTTTTATTTTTATTATTTTTTTCAGAATCTGTAAATTTCTACTGCGATAGTTGCGAATGTTGCGATGGTAGAATGTATCTATGGTTATTGTTTAATCATCCAGATAAAATAGGTACCTATATTAAATAAAGAAATGTATAGGTATAACGCAGTAATAAACAGTACAAATAAAATTTCCTACATGTCATGTAACAGATAAAATTCTCAGATACAATATTAATAAAATTAAATCTATATTTTTGCCGATATGTTTTGCTGAAAACATTTATGTAAGACCTTTTTTTTGTAACATGGTAACGCGTATAAAATATCGTTGTATAAAATATCAAATATATGTTCAGGTTTATAATTAACTAGGTAATTTAAACACTAACTAATATTAACTTACGTACGAGTCACAAAGCCATAAATATAATATGAATTATAAGTACAATTTTGTTAGCTTTATCTTGTGTGTTTCATTTCTTGACTTCTGGATAGACTCGCATGCTTTATTATAAAGTCTGAAAACTGCACGAGAATGCGTCCAAAAAACGAAAACTGACGAATTATAAAAACTGACTAGATAGGCAAACTGAGGAGTTCGGGAAACTGGACAATTAAGAAAATTTAGGTTTTTTTTTTTTTAATTGACGGATTTTGACAAGTTAATGAAACTGGTGAATTAGCAAATCTAACCACCCGACTCGGATCCTTAATTTATGATTTTGGATACTTGTCTGCAACAATAAAATCTAATAAATTACCTTTTAATAAATTAAATAAATAGGGACTCCAACTACCTGTTTATAGTTTGGCAATTTTATAAGCTCTGATATTTTTTTTTAGTTTCATTACAGTTAAATGCAGGAAATACAGTAGATATATTCTCATTAGACAATATGCGGAATCACTATTTAAAATGAAGTTAACACTTTATATGGATCGGTAGTGACGATTTGCCAGGAACGTACTAAGCAAATAAAGTCCAGCCATCACGAGGCCCATCACCTGAAACAAAGAAAAGTACATTAGACTCATATCCAGAATACTGACCAGAATAGTAAAATACATTTTAACAGTAGGATATATAGGATATATCTCTTTTAAATAAAACCTTTATATAAAAGAGATTTTTATTGAATAAACATATATTTTTAAATCCGGTATACGGCCGGATAGGCCGGATACCGGATAGTTAACGGATATCCGTTTCATCTCTAATCAGGACGTTTCAACGACGAAGAATAATTCGATCAACCTGTGTTCAATTCTGATATGAAACTGCAAAAGTGGTGAAATTAACCCCAGAAATTTTACAATCTGTAATAATGCTAGAGTAGTGAGTAGAGTTATCTATCTATGTATGCTATACAACGTGAAATTTTTGTCGTCTTACAAAGGCAGCCCACATAATGTACACAATCAATACTAAGTCATTCCTAATTAAAAAATGAAAATATTATTCCTTATTCATTATGATGACGCATGACGTAGGTTGAAACACCCTGTTACAAGCACGGTCTACTACTAGACTCGGGAGCTGGGGATTTTTTTTAAGTTCACATTGTCAAGAAAGTGAGGATCGAAGATTGGCCTTATCACCCTTACGCGGACAAATCGGCGAGCATGCTCTGAATCGGGATTATGGTAACTACTACTACTACTAGCCTGAGGGCGCCCCATTTGGGACACGGTAACTAAAAGGCTCGGACCTAGTTATGCCGGGTTTATGGATCCCGATAACGTGAGCTTCTTTCCACTAATGTGGAAAGATGTTACGCGTTCCGGCTGCATTAAAAATGAAAGTTAATATGAGTATGAGCGGGTCTTGCGCTGGGTTGGTATGTTCTACCATTTTATACATAAAAATTACAAACCCGATAGTTCTAATACATTTTTTTATACTACCAAATCGGTAATCAAGCCTACGGCCCGCCTGATGATAAGCGGCTACCACAGCCATTTGGACGCTTGCAACACACGAAGCAATCCTCACAAGTTACCGACCTTTCCCCGCTACCCTATGAGCTCTGGCGACCTTACTCACGCGCAGGAACACCTTATACAACATAAAGTTATTTGGCTGCGCTATTCTGTAAGGTGGAAGTACTTCCCCAATCGAGCTGTTCTTAGAGCGAATAAACGCTACGCTCTACCTCTCTTGTTTTTTTATTTTTACCTATCATAGTTAATGATGATGATGATGATGATGATGATTAGCACTACCCTCAGCCAGTACAACGACCGACCCATGTCCTATACAACCATTCAAGCATCAGCCACCATGTAACTAGCTTAGTTTATAATGACTGGTACCTGAATAGTTGTATCGGAGTAACCATGGATAAACCAAGGGGTGCGTGGTATATAGGAGTGACACGCTCTGGGATGGGAGAGGACGGCCAGCCAACCGCAGCCAGCTGACCACAATCGACCGACTGTTCAGCCTATAGCCAATATTGGAGAATGGGAAGACGGGTATCATAGAGAGGGATGAGCGTTGGTGTATGTTGAGCACTGGGCTATTATTTTCATCTTTCGTATTTTGGTTTTTTGTTCCTGGGTTGATTTTCGTTATTTCTTTGTTGTTCGTTTGATTAACTTCCTCCATTCATGACCTCAATCTCAGTGAGTATAGCTTCTGTGGTTGAGAGGCTCCGTCCGTGTCGCTTCCATGTAGCTTCGGTATGTGCTTGTGTGTTTCTTGTTCTTCGTTATTATTCTCGATTCAATTTGGTTTCTTCAGGCACAACATTCAGCGAGGTTATTAGTATAGTAATCAAAATAATCCATATCAGGCGCCGATTGGTCTCTCTCGTAAGTATCTATTTTCTGGGTTTAGTTTTTGGTGTGCTGAAAGGCCGTAACCAATGGGACTATAGTCGTTCAGATGTGTGCTTGGGCACTTAAGTATGGGTTAATGGGATGAGAAACATCCAGAATATTTAGCTACATACCATTTTGTGTTTCCGAAAGTAGGAGTATTTTTGATTTCCTATCGCTGTCTATCAAGCTGTGTGTATGAATTTTCGTGTTGTTAATCTGGTCGCAGGTGAGCATTTTGTCCTGGTTTAATTAATGTTCAGCCCCATTGTTTTCATCTTGCATATGATTTATTTTTATATATATAGCCTATTTTTGTGTTTAGTTGATACTGTGATGACGTCGTCGTCCATAAATATTGTATTACTAGTAAATTCCTATAAAGGCCGTTAGATTCTTTCGTCGTGGATTAAATGCAGGTCGTCTCTCTTGACAAACACGTGGTTGATTGATTCCACCTATCAAGCCGCAGGCACAACATTCAGCGAGGTTGGTAACAAATTTTTTTATCGCGCCTAGAGGTATTTTATGACGGATAAGTTGTATATTGAGTGGACCACAAGACGACTTAATAATAAATACTGCATATTGTAAAAGTGGGGTTAATTTTTTTTTTATTAAATGGGCTTGCGTTTGGCCACTGACCCACACAGGGATGAAGACGAAGCTTAAGATGGAACACGCTTACCCAGAAGGAACCTATTCACTCTGGCCTTGAAAGTCCCAAGGTTATATGAGTCAGGAAACACAGACGCCGGAAACAAGTTCCACTCCCTTGCTGTCCGCATTATAAATGAGGATGCAAAACGCTGTGTCCGTATTTTCGGTACGTCAACAACGTACGGGTGAAAATTTTCCCGGCGTATTGTGGTTCGGTGTAAAAATGGGGATGGTGGAATAAGGTTAAACAATTCCTGCGCACACTCTCAAAATATATCCTGTAGAAAACCGATAAGCAAGCAACCTTTCATCGATGGTCGAGGCTCGTGAGTTTCGCCTTAATTAAAGACTCGTCTCCGAAAACATTTACAAATTATTTTATTTATATTTTAACTGACGGCTTGAAACTTGTATAATGGACTTATTTATATTTTGTTCTTATCCCAGTACACTTGAGTTGTTGTTCCTTATTCTTATTACAATCTAGTCTTATTATTAGGCTAATAATCAATTTGTATTTAATTGAAGGACTTATAAGAATATTGAAGTAACTTACAGCTGCTGCCAAGTAGGGCTCGTAATCTGATCTATAAGTATCTTTTCGGTGGTTAACTTCTATGAGAAGAGTTAATCCAGCACAAAGGTACAGAATAAATGCTACTCCATGGTATACCACCTCCTGAAACAAGCAAAAAAAATTATGTTACATATGTAGAGTAAAGAAAAATAAATTGGACCTGCCGTTATTTTTATTTACCAAACTATAGTAGGTACAAGCTTTTTCTTGTTGCCGATTTTGTGGTAGTTAAAACTTGACTCTCAAAGGATAATTAGGAACATGATAAACTATATTTAATTAACTAGATATTCACTCATCAAACTGAGAAGAATAAAAAGAATGAAAGAAAAAACATTTATTCCGATATACACACTACATTACAGAATTATATATTACGTATTACATTACAAAATAAACAAAAAAATACGTTAAAAAAAAATACACATTCAGTAATATTGTGTGATATCGAAAAAGGATTAAGTACGACTCAGCTTTACTCAAAGGTATGTGGTGCATAGCTTGGAACTTAATATATATAAGAGAAAAAGTTTTTAATTTGCTTTATCTGGTTATTCCAGTCGGATTCGAAAAATTCTTTCACTAATTGGAAGCTACATTATCCCCGAGTATTTCAGGCTGTTTTTATATCGGGAACGAGGGTAAAACCGCGGGGGACGACTAGTTATCTACACTGAAAAAAATTATCTACAAAACTAGTTAAGTAAGTTGACGTTTTGTTGTCGGTAAACTAACTTTATAAACATTTAATCAAAAAAAATTGTAACGTACAAAAACTAGTTTTGTTACTGGTAAGTTTAGTTCGCAAGTCACTCTGTTTAGGTTTTTGGTCGTCAAATTTTGTGTTACTGTTAAATAAAATTTTGTTAGTTCATTTTTTTCAGTGTAATATCCATCGATTCTTTGAACCATGACAGGATTTGCCTAAATTATTTGATATTTGATGTCATTCAAAATATTTTTAGAACTTAAACAAAAATATGCAATTCAACGTAAATATTATTCGACTGTCGATACGAGACCAAAAACTGATATTTTTATTGGAAATATTTTATGTGGGGTATCATTATCATCATAATCAGCCCAATATAATGTCTCACTGCTGAACACGAGCCTCCTTTCACAGATGAGGGTATAAAGAATGGGCATAGATACTACACCATGCATGCCCACTGCAGATTGGTGGAGGTAGGCTAGTGGTCAACCTACTGTTGGAGTTTTCAAGCCACCTAGGAGTCCTCCAACTACCTAATTAAGAAAGCTGAGACCATACGGCTTTACGTGCTTTCCGAAGCACGGATGTGAAACTCAATATGAAACTCGCCATGATTTTTCAGAAATTAAATACTTAAGTAATTTAGTACACGTATCCACATGTTTTGAATAATACCAATAAAACTATACTTACATAAATAGTTTTTGATATAATAGAAGCTGTTGAAAAGGATATAAGACACGACGTCAGCAAACAAAATGTGCCTATAAGGAACGCAACGGCAACCAACAAGTAGAACAATTCTGGTTTCTGGTCAGCGCGCCACACGAGACCTTTGTCGAGGTAGTAGCTGACTACTCCCACACATGCGGCACCCAGCAACTGAAAACATAAATATTTCATATTCATTCAAAGATCAATAGGACTAGCATCTATATTAGTATTTCAACGTTACTCGTACAATACCCACTAAGTAGGTAGGTACCACTAGGTACCGTTATTACACTTGCAATTCTTTAATAATGGATCTTGCAATGATTTTTTATTTACTTTGGGGCTGGATCAAGTAGTTTAACCTAAAGGAATTAGTACGTCACAAAAACTTTAAGAATATATACACACATTACGGGATAAACTCGTGTGGCCCCTACTTCTTTTACCCTGTTACCGTTTTTCCTATTGGAAACTCAGTCTATCGTTTTGTAGAATTAAGACCCAAATATCATCCATGATATAATATTACTTACCCTTACTACTAAATAATAATAAATGCGAAAGTTTGTGAGAAAATCTTTTTTCAAGAAAATCGACTAAACGGATTTGAATGAAAAGCACACAGATAGAATATGTTCTGGATTACCACATAGGATACTTTTACTCCCGGAAAACAACGGGAAAGGAGCGATTGGATAATATATTCAACCAAACGAGTCAAAATCACAATCAGCAGGAGCATGCACTAGGTACAAGTACCAGTCATTGAGTTTGTTTATTCTCAGTAGTCTAAGAATATCCCGTGATGAAGTCACGGCTACATCGTTAAATATAAGGTCGGAGAGTGATTACATTCACCACCACAGCAACAGCTATGTTCGATTGATTTGATTGGGCATACGGGGGGTTATAAAAGCCACTCTGTTACGGACAATGACGTCCATTAAAGTAAATTGTTAGGTTTAGGTATTTAGATTGATAAGAATGAATTTCAATGACATATGTTAAGGATCCCACAGCCATGATAAGAATGATAAGAGCTTACGACTACGCAAGCTATTTATAAACTCGGTGGGCGGGGCTAGCGCTCTGATTGGTCGACGCATATTTTAAAGCAATCAAAGGCGGCAGTACCGAGCGAGAGCCGTTTGCTCATTCGGAGCAGTAAATAAGCTTATGTACATGATTTTCTCGACCATAAATTGTTGTTTTGCCATAAAGCCAGCCCTATGTGGTATTGTTTGGGCTTTATATCTTTGTTCTCAAAGATACTAGGGTACCGAATTCATATGAAAGGCACGTAAGGATTCACAGGTAAAAAAGTTATGGGCACTTGAAAATTGTTTTGTTGCATTATTGGAATAAAGAGTAAATGGATGCCCTAGCCTATTGTTACATTGTTAGATTATCAATAGGTACTAAGATATAAGTGAAAATGTAAACTTTTTTGTAATTCTGTGTATTTGATTAAGTTAAGTGTAATGTTTGAATTATAACTAACTTAGGTACTTTGTATTAATGCTAAAGCACTATAGAAATGTATAAAATTAGGTATTTTTACATAATGTCGAACTTGACATGTTTTTAGCACCGGATCACCCTTGACCGTTTTCTCTTACATTGTAATCTGTCGGATAGGGACACCTACGTGGAATAGAGAGGGATGTCATTATAGTTTGACAAAGATAACTATATGGGTTAGAGGAGTGTTTCCGGGAACTGAGGATACGAGTAGCGATTTTGTCAAGGAAATTTAGGACGACGCTTTGACTGACCAATAGCGTTTGACCAGGGATCAGGTGATGTTGCTGATTTGTTCCTATTGGTCAGTTTAGTGTTTTTTACTCATTATCCACGTAATATGTCTGGGCGTGCTAAAAACATCAAGTACTAATGGAAAATGTATGCAAAATGTTCCGTGTTCCATATTTGTTCCCTGTTCGTAAAGTATTCGCTAAGATTATCACAATTGTCATTAAGTACCTACTGACTGTTTAGTTGTCCTTGTAATTTGTAACCTATGGAAATACAGTCTACCTTGTTTTAAACCTTGGAAGGGAGTTTTATTGAATCTGGAAGAGTAGAACCCCACAATTTGGTGGTCCATCGTAGCCGGATTAACGAACCAAGTAAAGAAGAAAGCGATTGCGGACCACACCCCACAATTTGGTGGTCCATCGCATCCGGATTAAGAAACCAGAAGCAGAGCGATTGCAGACCACATCCCTAAGTTAGTGTGGTCAATCGCTAGCACGAGAATTCGACGGCCTGGTGGCGGGCATTTGGGGTGTCGGGCAAGAAGTTGTGCTTGCACGGCACGACCACCACCGGTCCTGGCAGGGCTGCCAGGGCAGAACGAGTCTGCGAGTTCTACGTGAGAAGAACACCGAACGGTGCGACGACTGAAGAAGCGGTCGGCGTGGGAAGAACACCGAACGGTGCGACGACTGAATAGTCAGCGAGGCAGAGCGCTGTATTGGTACAGCGCCTTAGGAGCGTCGGGCAACAAGGCGCACGGCGTTCAAAGTGAAAGTGACAATTGTGATAGTTTTAGGGTTCCGTTCCATAATTCGCCGGGGCCACCTATGGACTTTTGTGTGGCGGCACCGTCGAATTTTTTAGTGCGTAAATTTAATGCGAACACGGTTCCGTCCGTGGCTCTGATACATTCGACCACCTCACGGTGTCAAACGGCCGGTGTTCAGAGTTAACGCCTATCGTAAGGCGGTGTGGTGTGTGTGCAGCACCACCAGTCCTGTTTATAGCGCTCCGGGCGCGGACTGAAATAGCACACTACGCCAGTAAGTGAGTAGCTCGGTGCGGGGGCCAGACTGCAGGCACTGCCAATGGGGTCGGACATTCCAGCCGACTTCCGAGCGCCCCGTATCCTTGTACTCTCCTCTGCTGGGTAGTTCCCCCTTATACCTATCCTTACATTTCCATCCCTGAAGGAGCACATCCCGGCTGGGTCCGGGCTCTCCTGACGGATTGATAGGGACGATTAGGGAAGTAGGGTAATTTGACCTATAATCGGACCCCATAGGAATAGGGTATTTCAGTCAAAATTTGGCCAAGTAGGGTAATTTAGTCGGGATTCGACCAAGTAGGGTAATTTCGCTGAATTTTGGCCAAGTAAGGTAATTTTGCTGAAATCGGGCCGATTAGGATTAAGTTAGGTTAAATTAGGATTTAATAGGTTTTATCGAATTTTTTTATTTGTAATAATTTTTATTTAAGTTTTTTTCTATAATTCTTTTTTTTTATATTTTTTTTTATTATTGTTGTTGGTTAATTATAAAATATGACTACGCCGCGAAGCCCCATTCAGACGCGCCGTACGGGTTCGAAAATGCAAAAGATCTTTGAAGATCCTCCCGCGTCTCCGTCCACATCCAACGCACAATTTAGTTCAATTCGCGATTCCGGAACCATTTCAACCGCGATGACTACCGTACCTTCCGCGACAGTACCTACCGCGACTACACCCGCTGCGAACGTACCTACCGCGACAATACCTACCGCGATTGATCCATTCGCACCGCGTCCGACCGTTGCAAGGAGTACACGCGCTCCGTCGGTACGATCGCAACAATCGAACGCGAGTACCATAGTCCGGATTAGGCAAGCGGAATTAGAAGCTGAGGAACGGTTAGCCGATATTCGCCGTGAAGAACTACAATTGCAAGCAATGCTTATCAAGAAGCGTCTCGCCGTCGATGTGGCGACAATTAGAGATGAAACGGACCGGGAAAGCATAGGCGCCGAAGAAAACATAGAAACCACGGATAAGGTTCGCGACTGGTTACATGAGAGTGCAATACGGGGGGAGTCGGAACAGCGTATTGACACTGAACACCGCGCGCCGCCGCAACAATTTAAGGAGCCACTTCCTCGTTTAGAATATACAACGCCGCGACGTCCAAGGTCACCGACACCGCCGCGACGGCCAAGGTCACCAACCCCACCGCGATCGAAAGAACGTGCGATCGATAGACTGGCCGAAGCATTTGAGCGTATGACCAGGGATCGGAGGCCGCCTAGGCAAACGCAGGATTTACCCATCTTCAGTGGTGCAGCAGGCGAGTGGTTACCTTTTAAAGCGGCAATGAAGGAATCGACAACCCTTCATGGTTTTACACCGATAGAAAACCTCGCGCGGCTCAGGAACTGCCTACGAGGCGAGGCCCGTAAAGCGGTTGTGGCGCTCCTCCATACAGCAACAGAACCAACGATAATAATGTCAACACTCGAACAATGTTACGGCCGCCCAGAGTTAATTATCGATCAAGCACTTGATGAGATCAAGAAACTACCGCGATTGGGAACTTCTGCCGAAGAAATTAATAGTTTTGCCATCAAGATGCAAAACATAGTCGCGGTAATAGGGTGCGTCGATAAGAAAGGCTATTTACAGAACCCATTAATGGTAAGGCAAGTCCTGGAAAAATTAAATATACACCTGCGCTTCAGGTGGAATGACTATGCCGAAATCCATGGTTCTGGCACGGAGCCTGAAATCGTAACATTGTCAAAGTTTCTTATGTGGGAAGCGGATAGGGCCATAAGGCATTCATATGCAGTTAAGGGTACCGGCGGACCCATGCATAGTGAAACAAAACGTGATAGCCCATACCGAAAGAAAGAACCCACTAAGAGAGCACCCGTGTATGCGACCACAGACACACAAACGAAAAAGAAAGTGTGCTTCTGCTGTGGGTCAGAGCATGAAACGGTTAAGTGCAGTAAATTAAAAGCAATGGCAATACCCGAACGATGGTCATGGGTTAAGGAAGCGGGTGTTTGCTTTCAATGCTTAAATAGTAAGCATAGAAGGTTCGCGTGCAAAGCCAAACGTTGTGGCATTGATGAGTGTCGTAGACCTCATCACCCGTATTTGCACTCAAAGAAAGCAGACACACCGATGCAAACTGATGAACCGGTCATAACGGCATCAGCACACGCATCAGACGAGGACCATCAGGTATTTTTAAAAGTGTGTCCTATTGTAATCAAGGCGCACAACGGGTTAGACTTGAACACGTACGCATTATTCGATGAAGGTTCCACAATTTCATTAATTGACGAAGAGACGGCTAACATCCTAGGGGCAAAAGGTCCCATAAGAGGATTACACATTCATGGAGCCACCTCTAGTCAAAGAGAACCGAATAGTCAGGTCATCGACCTGCAGCTGCGTGGGAAAGGTCAGAAAGACCTCCATACCGTTAAAGTTAGAACAGTAAAGAACTTGGTACTGGGGAGTCAAACAATAAGTCGCGATGTATTACAATTACCACATCTTCGTAAATTGAAGCCAGAAGATGTATGTTACGAATATGGTAGGCCACGCATACTAATAGGCGCGGATAACTGGCATTTAATTGTGACACGAAGATTGTTGGTAGGCGAGCGAAACCAACCAGCAGCATCGCTAACGCAGCTGGGTTGGGTAATACACGGACTTGTACCTAGGAACGTTATTAGTACGGAAGATAACGTTGTGATGCACGTGCGCACATCACAAGAGATCCAACGTGAAAGAGATACCGAGCTGAACGAGCTAGTGAAAGTGCATTTCGATATAGATGCACTAGGTATCTCACACAAACGGAAACTTATCGCGAAAGATGAACGTGCTAAAGCGATATTTGACAACACGGCAAGTGTAGTAGACGGTCATTACGAAGTTGGACTGCCTTGGAAGAATGATAATGTCACATTACCACCAAGCTATGATATGGCTATGAGCCGGCTGCGGGGTATAGAGCGAAAGATGGACAAATCATCACAGTTCAAAGAGGCGTATACGACACAAGTCAATAGCCTATTGAAGAAAGGCTATGCGGAAGAATGCCAGGAAGATCATTCAAACGATCAACGTCTGTGGTTCTTGCCTCATTTCGCCGTAACGAATCCAAACAAGCCGGGAAAGGTTAGGATGGTTTTTTGATGCAGCTGCACGCACCAATGGCATGTGTTTAAACGATGCTCTGCTCGACGGTCCCGACTTGCTCCAATCATTGTATGGCGTGCTGTTTAGGTTCAGAGAAAAAACGATCGCGATAACGGCGGACATAAGAGAAATGTTCTTGCAAGTGAAGATAAAGCCTCAAGATCGCGTAGCCCAACATTTTCTCTGGCGGGGAGACAACAGAACTGATCCACCACAGAAGTATGTGATGACTTCGATGATATTCGGTGCGTGTAGTTCGCCATTTATGGCACACAGCGTGAGAAATAGGAACGCGTCCGAATACGAGAAATCGCATCCGCTGGCATATCAAGCCATCACGCAGAACCATTATATGGATGACTGGTTGGACAGCTTCGAAACGGAACAAGAAGCAGCCCAAACGATGGCAGAAGTAAGGGAAGTCCACAGTAAAGCAGGCTTCGAATTGGCAGGATGGAGCTCCAATTGTCCACGATTACTAGAATCTGTCCCCGACGATTGCAGAGCATGCGCTCCAAAAGAACTCGGTGCAAACGCACACGACTATGGAAAAACGTTAGGAGTTTTATGGATCCAATCGAGCGATGAACTAGCGTTTAATACCGCGATGCCCCGAGTACCCGAAGAGGTCAAGAATAAATGGAGAACGCCTACGAAGCGAGAAGCATTAGGAACTGTGATGTCGATTTTCGATCCGCTGGGGTTGCTTAGTCCATATACAATCACAGCAAAAATAATGTTGCAAGAATTGTGGAAAAAGAAAATCGACTGGGACGACTCTCTGCCCGAGGAGGAAGCTACGGTATTTAGCGAATGGCTCGACGATCTCGAGTACGTAAGCAACCTCCGCCTGCCACGATACTATGGTGGGCAACATAGCGACAATGTACAATTACACGTATTTTGCGATGCAAGCGAACAAGCGTATGCCACGGTCGCATATTGGCGTTATAGGGATCGCGATAAAGGCATAAGAATTGTAATGGTCGCGGGAAAAGCTAAAGTCGCTCCAATGAAATCTCAAAGTATACCGCGTATGGAATTGCAGGCTAGCTTAATAGGCGCACGATTGGCATCGGCAATCATGAAACAGCATAACATTAAAGCCAAAGTTGTCCTATGGAGCGATTCCAAAACGGTACTTCATTGGATTAGAAACGACTCGGCCAAGTACACACCGTACGTGTCACATCGTCTGAGTGAGATCGCGGAGCTAACGAGCATCGACCAATGGCGTTGGGTGCCAACGGCACACAATGTCGCCGACGATGCAACGCGGTCGGGTAACACTCGGTTGAAAAGCAGAGATAGGTGGTTTACGGGCCCACCCTTTTTGAGGGAACCTGAAGATTTGTGGCCACAGGAAACCAACCTAGAACTGACTCAAGACGATGAAACCGAAGCACATATAACGCATGTCAATACGGAACCAGCCCTTGTCGATTTTAAAAGGTTCTCGTCTTACGAACGTCTATTAAGAACCATGGCTGTCGTATTAGCGTTCATTGACAAGTGCAGACGGCGTGCTACCGGCATAACCGCGAAACACATTAAGGAAGCTGAGCGCGTGTTAGTCAAAGAAGCGCAAAAAGATAGTTTTGCAACCGAATTACAAAAGCTTCACAAAGACAAACACGTCGATCGCTCGAGTCGCTTGCACAAGTTAGATCCCAAAATCAACGAAAATGGGATTCTCGTGTTAAACGGTCGCATTAACGCAGCTACGGTGCCAGATTGCATGAAGGAACCGCCCATACTTGATGGTGCACATCCTTTGGCACAGCTGCTTATTAAGCATGAACACACGAGCCAGAGTCATGTAGGTAGGGAACAGATCGTCAACACCCTGCGACAAAAATATTGGGTATTACGTTTAAGGCCAATGGTAAAGACGATCCTACGGCAGTGTGTTACATGTAAAATGCGTAGGGCAAATCCGGCTATACCAGTAAAAGGTAATCTACCACAAGTCCGTCTTGGTACACACACGAGACCGTTCTCTCATTGCGGCATAGATTGTTTCGGCCCCATGTGGGTGGCAATAGGCCGACGTAGGGAGAAGCGTTGGGGTATGCTCTTCACTTGTCTCGTCACAAGAGCCATTCACGTGGAATTAATAGCCAGTTTAAGTACCGATTCTGCCATAATGGCGTTGAGAAGGATGGCGGCACGCCGGGGATGGCCGCAGAAGTTCCTCTCGGATAACGGCACCAACTTCCACGGCGCTGAGGTAGAATTGGGAAAGGCTTACCAGGAATGGCTGCCAGAGATGCAGAACTACACTCTTGGCAAACAAGTGGAGTGGCGATATATTGACCCGGGCGCACCGAACCAAGGCGGAGCGTGGGAACGCATGATTAAAACCGTTAAGTCAGCGTTGTATATGGTATTGCATGAGCGAGCTCCTAAAGAGGAGGTCTTGGCCACATTAATGGCAGAGATTGAGAACACAGTAAATTCGCGCCCACTCACACATGTCCCAGTAGAGCCAGATGACGCTGAGGCGTTAACGCCTAATCATTTTTTGTTAGGAACAGCGACTGGACTACCGTTTGTAGGGGAATGTGAGGTGGCGGATAGGCAGACATGGCGTGCTGCTCAAGCTCTGGCCAATATGTTTTGGGCTCGCTGGGTTAAAGAGTATTTGCCCACGTTAACGCCGCGAGGCGATGTTAGGAAAAATCACGATAACGTCAAAATTGGTGATGTCGTTATCATAGCGGATGGATCATTGCCACGTAATGTTTGGCCCCGAGGCCTCGTCGAACAAGTTTATGTAGGGCCTGATAACGTAGTTCGAAGCGTGGATGTGCGGACGCGCGGGGGGATCTTTAGGAGACCTGTTAGGCGTCTTATTGTCCTGCCCATTGATAAGGGCTGCGAGGTTCTTCGCCGGGGGGAGAATGTTACGGACAATGACGTCCATTAAAGTAAATTGTTAGGTTTAGGTATTTAGATTGATAAGAATGAATTTCAATGACATATGTTAAGGATCCCACAGCCATGATAAGAATGATAAGAGCTTACGACTACGCAAGCTATTTATAAACTCGGTGGGCGGGGCTAGCGCTCTGATTGGTCGACGCATATTTTAAAGCAATCAAAGGCGGCAGTACCGAGCGAGAGCCGTTTGCTCATTCGGAGCAGTAAATAAGCTTATGTACATGATTTTCTCGACCATAAATTGTTGTTTTGCCATAAAGCCAGCCCTATGTGGTATTGTTTGGGCTTTATATCTTTGTTCTCAAAGATACTAGGGTACCGAATTCATATGAAAGGCACGTAAGGATTCACAGGTAAAAAAGTTATGGGCACTTGAAAATTGTTTTGTTGCATTATTGGAATAAAGAGTAAATGGATGCCCTAGCCTATTGTTACATTGTTAGATTATCAATAGGTACTAAGATATAAGTGAAAATGTAAACTTTTTTGTAATTCTGTGTATTTGATTAAGTTAAGTGTAATGTTTGAATTATAACTAACTTAGGTACTTTGTATTAATGCTAAAGCACTATAGAAATGTATAAAATTAGGTATTTTTACATAATGTCGAACTTGACATGTTTTTAGCACCGGATCACCCTTGACCGTTTTCTCTTACATTGTAATCTGTCGGATAGGGACACCTACGTGGAATAGAGAGGGATGTCATTATAGTTTGACAAAGATAACTATATGGGTTAGAGGAGTGTTTCCGGGAACTGAGGATACGAGTAGCGATTTTGTCAAGGAAATTTAGGACGACGCTTTGACTGACCAATAGCGTTTGACCAGGGATCAGGTGATGTTGCTGATTTGTTCCTATTGGTCAGTTTAGTGTTTTTTACTCATTATCCACGTAATATGTCTGGGCGTGCTAAAAACATCAAGTACTAATGGAAAATGTATGCAAAATGTTCCGTGTTCCATATTTGTTCCCTGTTCGTAAAGTATTCGCTAAGATTATCACAATTGTCATTAAGTACCTACTGACTGTTTAGTTGTCCTTGTAATTTGTAACCTATGGAAATACAGTCTACCTTGTTTTAAACCTTGGAAGGGAGTTTTATTGAATCTGGAAGAGTAGAACCCCACACACTCGATCAATATTGCAGAACAGAATTTTCATTTCCCAAATTCTCAGCATATCCTATATTTTTTTTTTATAAAATTGAGACTTTATAAAGTTCAATTCATTAACATATTTTAATTTTACGATAAGCATAAGATCTGCAGTGAATTCTGCATTCTTCAAAAAAAATATCTAGTCCGAAACCATAAATTTTTCAGATCAATTAAACTGCGCGTAATTGTTATAAATTACATTCAAAATAATCCCTAGCGAACATAACATTATTATAGACAAATACATAGAAGCTCTGATGTCAACAAAAGAGGCGATGACGTGATGCGACTTCTGACATCATCCACGCATATATTCAAGGAAATTCGGAGGTAGATACAGCGAAATAATAAGTATATGAATAGGTTGGTAAGTTATTGAAACAATTCATTAGCTGGCCATTCGTAACATACTACAAACTTGACATGAAAAAGTAGCCTAGGTATGTTATAGTGACGAACATCATAATTCATAGTGAGTTTTATGAAAATCGCATTTGAGAGTTTCATAAAAACGTTTCTCAACAATTTTATTTACGTAACTGAAAGTGGGTTACCCCTAAAAGTATATTTAGAACATCTGAAATATTTGATAGGTGCGTTTATACGTTCCATGATATTAGGAAATATGGCACGAGCTGCTGAATTAAACCATTTTATTTTAAAGCTTAGACTACGTCTAGGGAAATAAATAAAGATCCTTTTAGCCGTAAAGTCAACTAATTTTGTTTTTCCTATCTTTTTCTTTCATTGTTTGTTTGAGTTCTGTCCTTTAACATTTTCTGTAAGTATATAAAAATGTTTATTCTATTCTGTTCTAGTATTATTATTTTTTATACCACCAGGGTGGCAAACAAGCATACGGCCCACCTGATGGTAAGCAGTTACCGTAGCCTATGGACGCTTGCAGCACCAAGGGTATCACTAGCGCGTTGCCGATATTATTGTAGTATTTTTTGTTCTATTCTATTTGATTAAATCCCGTAATAGGAAAATTACTTATTTCACTAGTTATTTCACGTAATCTCTACAAAGAGATACTTAATATTAGTTTATACCGTTACAGTTTATGTACAGAATGGATACGACAATAAATGAAACCATGTAAAGTACTCAATAAATACGATAAATTTTTACTACGGGACCAACTTCGAATTCGCAAAAAAAAAAAACAACTTTTTCATACATTTTAGCCGAGGAGACATTGACCTTTTGTATGAAACAGCTGTTTTTGCGACTAGCTTTATTATTAGCAACACACCTCTCTGGAAAATCGCTCGTTAATGGCTTTTTAATACGTTTTACCTTTGTGTATTCTTTGTCCCTGTATACCTATTATTTTTTCAGCGGGTAGGTACCCATTGTTAAATCTCGTAATAGTGAAAAATGTATATGAATGAATACTTACTAGCTGTGCCAGTTTCAGCAGACCAGGTAACGTGCCCAGGTAGTTAGTATTTAGGTATACTGTATTGGTGTTAGTTGAATTTATGGCTATCCTTGTGGTCGTGATAGTGTGCGACATATTGGCGCGCTGAAATAAAACAAGAACAAGATTATTCCCATCGTAATGCAAATTATATTCGGTTGGTAAATCCAATAATGTCAGTATGGAATAAATAATAATCGCACAAGCTATAGACCTTTGCCAATCATCAGAGCATCAGCTGTGGAGTGGCCTACGAGACTGCCCATGCAACAGGTAGACTACTTCCAAAATATGTAGATAGGATAGTAATAGTATTAACTCAGGTATTAAGCTATCATATTATAATAATGAATACTAAAAAAATTACGATTTTTTTACCAATATATTAAGGTATATTACAGTGTGCTGGAAATATTGACTATAATTTACCCCATCCATAAAGAACAATGGGTCAGGTTATATGGAACGTGTCCCCAGAATGTAGCACTATAAGCTATGATGGAGATTATTGGCCACATCGAGATTATTGGCATCATTTCATTGTATGACACCAAGTCTGGATTCCATAGAAAAAAAAAGATATTCACGGTTAAAGCAAACAAAATACTGTGTAACTTTGCTACCGTCCCGCAGTATTATAAAAACTTTTCTGGTTTTAAATCATTAGATATGCTAATCCAGAGTGTAATCTATCTATGTGCTAAGTTTCACCCACATATGATTAGCCGTTTTGGCGTAATTTAAAAATAAATATCGTCAAAATCTTAAGCATTTATTACTTACATTACTAGGGTCAAGATCAAATATTATTATTATTATTCTTTCTTTTTTAATTGGCACAACAAACAAGTAAACTTACATATTACCTACCTACTATATGATATTTTGTTACATTGCTGTTCTATAAGAGTAATCAGTCCCGTTGTCCACGTTTTGAATTAACTAACGGGTAACGTACTTTAATGTTTATTAATTAAAAAGTTAGGCTGAATTATATTACATTTTCCAGCTAATTTACTGGACTGATATCAATTAAAATTGGCACACGCGGTAGCATAGAGCCTAGATGATAGACACGCAATACTTTTTTCTCAGGAACACAGGTGAAGCCACAAGGCACAGCTAGTACTTTAATATTATAAACATGAAAGTAGGTTTATCTGTTTGTTATATTTTCACAGCTAAGATACTGGATGGATATCGATAAAAATTTGCAGAAAGGTAGCATGGAACTTGGAGATGGAACTGCAATACTTTTTTCACAGGAACATGGATGAAACCGCGATGCACAGCTAGTACTTTAATATGGTCAATGCGAAAGTAGATCTGTCTGTTTGTAAAGTTTTCACAGCTATGTTACTGGACCGATATCGATAAAATATCAGGAGAAAGATAGCATGGGCCCTGGAGATAGCCATACATTTATTTTTCACCTGAAAACGCGATTGGGATCGCTGGTATCGAGTATTCTGTGCCGCAGGGCAAAGCTAATAATAACAAAAAACAATCATTACCAAAGGAACATTTTTTTAACTTCAAATGTGAATATCTTTTTTCTCCCATGGAATTCAGACTTGCTGTCATAGAATAAAATAATGTGCTCGTCGAGACCTACAATTACCACTATAGCTCATCGTGCTACAGTCTGGGGACGTTTTTACCCATTATCCTTTCCACCAAATTACATACCTACTGCGACGCTAACCAATCCCGCGATTATATAGATAGATAACTCTTTATTGTACAAAAAGTATTTAACAAAGTAAAAATAAAGTATAACCCCCTATATTGTATATTGTTTAAAGGGTCACGTAAATAACGTCACTCTATTGTCATTGTCAAATAATGTGACATTATTTACGTGACCATTTAAACAGTATATTAGTTAAATAGCGCTTTATGAGTAAGGGGGTTAATGCTTAATGTTATTAAACGAAAACAAGCGAATTATACGGACGGAAAAGGAGTTGAAATCACTAGCGTCTATGTTTCAGACTCGTGGAACGTGTTTTCCATAATAATTAGGCATCCTCTATCGCTGTTCGTTCATTCAGAGTCAGTCGCTGATCAAACGGATTACCATCACCGATGCCGTGATTCTCTCCGAAAAGTGTGCAGTTCAAAGAAACAAGTGACGTGTGGGCAGACCATGACGTTGCCCTGAGCATTGTGTGCCGAGGCCGTCTGCTTTTGTAAATACCTCCATGTAGATATAGGTATGTGAGAGTATACCTGTAAGTACATACTGCTCATGATATTACAAATAATATCCTTTCATATAAGGAATGCTTGAAGGCGAGCACGGGTCAAAAGCATTGCATGTTATCACAAAAGTGTGAATCATCTGGAGTCATAATAATGTGTTATTAATAGAAACAACACCGTGGTTATGTCTACTAAGTTTGGTTTTTCTTACTTGCACAAACATTGATTGACAGGAAAATTGGTAATTCACTAAGCTGAGGGTTACTATATACAACATACTTCAATTATTTATCAACTAGTAACACTATCAACAGACAAAAAAAGGCAGGTCGGTGAATCCCCAGAAAGTCTCAAGAAAAATCATGTTTTAGAAGGATTAGTAATAGCCAATGAAATAAGTAACATCAGTAAACTAACCAAACATTTTTCTAGTAGGTACGTATAACTAGAGATTAACTTTAATTAAAAGAAAGTGCGCGAAAACATAAACTTAAAATATAAGTATACACATATTATAAGTAAGTAGTTATAATGCGTAACTTACTTGCATTGTTTCAATTTATATATTAGGTTATATTATTTTGTATATATACCTAAACAATACGTGTTATTTTATATGTTGAGATCGTGAAACTGCTTCTTTAACACTGAAATGATCGGATAATAACTTTAATAAGTAAATAACACTCATATTATAGTATGTTTGTTTATTCGCAAAGAAAACATACCTACTTGAATCATTGTCTGTAGGTACGTACATCATTATAATTCATGGGATTTATCATTACAAAATACTATACAATTAATATTAACATCGTTTTAGTCAATTAATTCAATATTAGCTGATTCCTCGTTATGAAAACAAACAGGAGAATTAGTTAGCGCAAAAGTATTTCAAAATCATTTTTATTACTTAAGATTATACTCACAGATTACAGTTAGTGTGATGGAAAACTGGATAATGTTAAAATATCCAAGTGAAAAGCGCACGTTTGCACGAGCGAGCAATATTGGTGCGACTGGCTCAGTGAGTGAGTCGCCAGAGATGACTCACCTCCCGCCCGATCGACATTGCTCATATAGTTTTATATACGTGTATTTGCACTATACTATATAATCAGGAGTTGGGTGCATTCAATGGAATTCCTGTTCAACCAGAGAAGGAAATCGCAATACTTCTTCTATACGATTCTTCTCAAATAAATAAATATCTCTAAATAAATATCATATAATATAAATATCGCTCAGTCTGAGGAGAGACTTTGCCTCCTTATGTGTGTTCTACCGCTTGTACAACGGACAGTGTTCTGAAGAATTGTTTAAGATGATGCCCACGGCTACCTTCCACCATCGCAACTCTCGCCATCGACAGGGAGTCCATCCCCACACATTGTAACCAGAATTGTTTCGAACTGTGCTGTCTCAAAGGAGCTTCCTTCCGCGGACGCTCAGATTGTTGAATGAGCTCCCTGCCGTGGTTTTCCCAATGGACTACAACATGGGGTTCTTCAAAAAGGGTGTGAAGAGATTTCTGCAGGGTCGGCAACGCGCGATTGACTCCCATGGTGTTGCAAGCGTCTATAGGCTACGGTAACCGCTTACCATCAGACGGGCCGTATGCTTGTTTGCTACCTAAGTAGTATAAAAAAAGAGACATTTCTCTCTATCTGAATACCTTCGTACAGTTCGAACAACTTATCTGTGAATTAAAGGGTGGCGCTGGCTGGTGATCACTCAAAGCACACGTACCTATATAGCGGCTGTAGTACTTTTTTGCCATCTTCTAGGTTGGTCGTATTGTAACTAAGTTAAAGGCAATCCTTAGTTGTATGACGTTGTTGGACACAAAATGATGAGTTGGAATTTTGGAAATGATACGAAATATATCAAGATAGAAGTCAAGAACCTTATCCCTACTAAAAAATACACCTTGCATTCAGAAACTAACAAGTTATACAAAGTGCCGTGTTATTTAATGGATAATACCAATGAGGGATAGTGACGACATTAGGTACTAAATGACGAATGTTTGTACATGCTCAGTTGAAATCATAACTAGCTTTCCACCCCGCGGTTTCACTCGCGCCCCCTATATCTTCTATACCCCCTTAGGAATGGAATTTCCAAAAAATCTTTTCTCATACGTATATACATAGACTATAAATAGGATTCAATGTAATACCAACTTTTGAGTTATTCATGACACGCAGTAAAACCTCCCCTTAAAACATAATTACCTCTTTTTAGAAACATAGGATGTTGAAAGGTGTAGTAATCGAAGCGTTCCTTGAGATAGGACGGGGCTTTAGGATTAAAAAGAATAGTGGACAGGAGTGACAAACTGTGTGTATTCCGGCGAGTTGGTTGCGAAACTAAGAGACGTGGTCATATTAGCATAAGCCAACTTCACCGTATACAAAAGTTTTGGAAGTTTATTAAATAGCTCTTCGGAGAGACCAAAGTAGCCGACGTCGGAATAATCAAGAATTGGAAGAAGAGACTTAGCAAGCGCAACCTTGGTGTCAAAGGGAAATTACGTCTTAAAGATCCAGCCGCTGCTAACACCCTCCTGCTAACCTCCGCTACTTGCGAATACATGCTTGGGTGTATGTATTTGCATCCCAAAAACTGTGCCAAAAAGAGAGAGCAATGCTTTGATTTTGAAACTGTTTCGCGCTGACAGAGAACTCGCATAAGACTGCTTGTGCAACAGAGATGTCTCTGTTGGACATGCAGCCATGAGAGGGTTGTATTTAGCTGACAATTAAGATCGCTTCATTTTCACTTTATAGCTCTAATGACAACGCTCTTGTGATATTATGGTAGGTAGAAAAAAGTGGCACGTTTGGTTTTCATACGGATGGAGGAACTGCGTTATCTATTTAGATTTATGTCTGTGATCCCCTTTTTCACCCCCTTAAAGATTGAATTTCAAACTAAGCAGAGCTTGTACTATGGCAAACATATAACTGATATACCACATTTACTACTTTTTTCTTTATAAATACATACTTAATATACATAATTGCACCCAGACCCAGGGTTCTTGCATACAAATGCATGTCCTGTGTGGGAATCGAACCCACGACCTGCAGCGCGAGAGGTGGAATCTTAACGAACCGCGTCAACTGGCCCGAAAGACAGATTTTCAAATAGCCGGGTGGAAAATACAAAATATCCTCCGCCCATTATGCAATCTAACTATATGTATAAATAGAAGCTTATAAAATTGAGATTTGTTTAAAATAATAATAATTTGATAATTCCATCATAAAAAAAAACATCGGCATTTTGTTAAAATATTTATTAACTTTTTACAAATTAGTTAAATAATTAACTATTGCTTAAAAACTTTCCTCTTACAATAAACACCATGACGTTCAACATAACTTAAATATTTCAGTACTTAACAAAATAATATTATAATGTAACTTTAAAATGTAAAGCAGGTACCCGAAATACCAACATACATATAATTACTTAATAATGCCTGTGTAAAGTCTTGCACCGTTCTCAAAACATCCCCAGATAAATTATAGAATCTAGAAAAGTACAATCATGTCTGAAATTTCGGTTAATAATAATTAGATAGCGTTCTTAATAAGTTGAATGCTAAGCTTTTTTGCCAATTTCGTTTGAGATTTTTTTTTTTTTTTATTATGCTCGATTTAATGTTCAAAATTTTTATGACATAATTATACACAATAGTGTTTTCACAATTATCTAAATTTAAAATTGTATTAAAGTGAAACCGAAATAAGAGAAATTAGTGCATTACTTAATTATAACTCGATTATGTTACCATTTACATAAATCTGTAAAGTATTAAATAAATACATAATATTAAGGAAAGTATTAAAATTTAATTCGTTTATTCTCTTCAACGTTATCTTTATTTCTTGTTTTTTGTACGACTAGGTTACAATCATTTTTACCAATCAATAAATAGTAGAGTACTAGTTATAATTATTATTTTCTTATTTTCATCATACGATAACATTTGTTACATAAAATTTTCATTTAGAAGCGCGTGATTTGCGTTACTGAAAAGTTTGTTTTTTTTTCATTGTTCGAAGGGATTGAAGATTTGAATATTTGATATTAATTTCAGCTTGTTAACTCCACGCGTTCCTGAGAAAAAGAGTCTTGACACACGGATAGACGATCAGCCGGACAACAAAGTTATCCTGTAAGGGTTCCATTTTTTTCTTTTGAGGTACGGAACCCTAAAAATGCGATAAATATCCAATCATTTATATTGATAAATTCTATAATAAAATACTTCGATTAAGGGTAGGGTAGTAAGTAGTCTTAATAAAGTGCAATTGAGGAGGTACAGAACTCCAATAATAAAATGTTTATGTTTTGATGTAAAAAAATATGTAAAACATGGTCAGTATAATAAAACCCCGGACACATTGATTTTATAACATGCAGTCAAAATTCAACTTGTTTCTTCGTTCGTTTTAAAGAATTACCTTGGCATGTGATAATTAGTACAACCGCACTCCGCAGTAAGCACACAAACGCATAGATAATAGATATTCAGCTAGCTTGGGGATTTTCGCGGGTATACAAAGTGTAAAGGAAAAAGGTATATCCGTAAAAGTACCCACTTCTTTGGTACTAGGCGCACAGATTGCGAAAAAGATAATTTATTAGCAAGTGACGTGAAAAGATGATGAACATCATAGAGCGGTTACGCGCTAGTTATGGTTTTAATTCAATATACTTCGAAGCAAAAATTTGGGATGAATTTATGAGTTCCTAATTCATTTTTAGCTCATTTTTTTTACAGAGTCTATACTTGAAGTATACTTTCACCCCTTTTAGATATAGGCCCCTTCCCGTTACACGTTGCATAGGGTTAACGAAAGCTGGCAGATTCACAGTACTCACACATAGGTATGAAATTTCACGATACAGTATGTTTTATTACATTATTGCTTGTAATCAGTCGGTCAATTCTAATGGTCGAATGCAAAAAAATACCACTCTATATTTATGAGTAGTAGCAAAAGGAAAACAATAACTGTCTCCTTCATAAGCTCGGCCGTGCGCGAGGGAGACGGACAGACTTTTCATGATACGCATGCAGTGTGACGTCACACCTGGCGCTTATACACAGACACTACACAAGCGCAACGTGTAAATGTGTTGAACGTGCCAGCTTAAGTTAACCGCCATGTACATATGAAATGTTGACCCAGTATTCGCCATGGCCAAACCTCAACATTAATGTATTCTCCTTCCTCCGCTCAGAATAACCAAAGGCGGATATTTCGTTCTGTTTTATATTCGTGTACCTTCTTACGGGGGCGACGTACAAAATGTGTAAGACTGCATTGTATAGGTATTACATGTTTAGATCTCCCTTTATGACTAAACGAGGCGCACGTACACGCAACGTGCAAAGAAATATTAAATAGGTGCGTATTTATTGATCACAACAAAATTAATCAATTTATTTGAATACATTAACACACCTACGCCTAAAATTTCATACCTACACCTAATGTTTTCAAAATCTATGGCCGTAATAATGTTTGATCAATGATCATACAATTTTTACATTTAACAAGTAGATATTGAAAATATTTTTATTATTACTTAAGATTTGTCGCATATGTCGTGCTTTAAAAATGTATATCCGTATAGGTATGTTGTAGATTATTTTATAATATAGTTTAAAGTCACTGAAATGTATATAATAATGTAAATATTATATCTTCAGATAAATATACATATTATTGTAACAACATAACTTTTGTTCCGATAAAATATGATAATATGTTTTAATTAAGAGCCTTAGAAAGGTATAATTCGCTTTCATTCATTATTTAATTAACGATATATTTGAAGTAAGTTCAATTTAAATCAGTCAGCACCTCCTCTTTTTTTTATATTTAAAGTTAAATATGTTTGTGAATAGAACATAAATCATCAAATAAAATGAATCGATAGTAAATTGAATGAAAACGAATGATACTTTTGAAGACCCTGTCCCTTATTTTACGCTAAGACTTTGGGTGTTCGGAGCGTCCTCACGCCGCCGGTGGCGCAGTGCTCTTGTGCTCCTTGTACAGCAGAAACGAGCTGGCTGCGTACGCGCAAGTGTTGAAGATACCGAACACCTGCAATAAACATAAATTATTAATTAATTAGATATAATTTTAAAAAAATGTTATCACAATCAAATATAAGCATCAAAATCAATCTTTCATTCTACTTCGAATTTTAAAACCCGCTGGATCGATGCCAATTGCCAGTTGAAAGACGTATGACGACTTTCACAAAAAGTTCGTAGAAAAGCTATCTTTTTTGACATTTTAGAACAGTGTTACGTATGTAAATATCAGTTAATTGTGTGGGCTTGCATTCAAATATCTTTAATGTATATTCACAGCGAAAAATATGCTTTATGTAATCTCAAACCATGTACGAATGGTATTATAAAATGTATGCGTGGCAAAGCGAAACAACGACGGCTCAATGCACTGAGTTTATCATAATAATATAATTCTGTTTTATATTTTCACATTTCTATACAATGTAATATTATATTAAATGTTACTTACAGCAGCTGCAATATTGCTTCCATGGCCAGGGACGTAATAATTGGCCGTCGCGGTCGATGCGAACATCACGATGAACGCGATCAGGTACATCAACGTCTCCAAACTGGTGCTGATCAACTCCTGAAATTGGATAAAGATTGGATTATGTAACTGGTATTAAAAGTGGTACTGGTATCCTATAAACACCAAAGTGACCTTCTGCTAAGTGACCCAACAGTTAGGATGATGTCAGCAGTATATTTTAATTTATGACGACCTGATTTAATTGCTGGCAAACAAATTTTTGTGGCTTGTAATAAGGTGTATTTGGTTTCTTTAAAATTTGATGGAGAGTAAATATTTAGCGTTCATGTCAGTTGGCTGTAAAGTCTCAATGTGGGTTAAGCTAAGAGACCGATCGCTGCGCCGCCTCATGAAATCATCGTGAATACCAACTACTAATATCTCAATGCCAAAAAACTAAGTAGCTATATTCTTCATCATCTTTACTCGTTTCCAATCACTTCAATTCTATTCAATTTCGATATATGTCGTCTGGTCGAAGCAACACGTGACCAAAATGCTGGTTTTTATTTCGGGCGAAGATTAAGCATTGCCATTCAACGTGGCAATGCAGCCAGCATTTTGGGAACGTCGCCTACTGGTAGCGGCTTGTTAGATTAAGGTTATTTTTTTTTAATTTGTAGTTGTTATAGTTTTAGTTTTTAAGTTATTTTTTGTCATTATTACTTTATCTTTAATAAAAAAAATATTCTATGATTATTGTCTGACTTTGACCGTTTAAATCAAGATTAAATAATGAATAAGACCGATGATGACTTACCGATAAAACCCAATTAATGGGCAACTTGAGCGCTTCTCTAATGCTGAGCAGGTACACGAAGGTCCACATAAGGGTTGTGATGAAGCAAGTGACAGCCACGAACACGAACCACGTCGACCACCACGGGGAACTCAATGCCATACATAGTATACCTATGCCCTGTAAAGAAAATAAAATGGTTTGAGATTAACTAATTCGAAACATTTCTACATGAGAAAGCCTACAATATGAGAGCGAGTTCAGGGATTATTTTAATGTATCTAGTCAACAATCACACTGTATCGCAGAAAGTATATCGTAGCTTTTTTTCCAAAGGAATAAAGTGATTTATATTTTTGTAAAGATGACTATATCAAAGATGAGCTAGACATTTGTATCAGCATGGAATAGTCAAGTGCATCATAATTAGTTAATGACACCTGTCTACTATATTAGTAATAGATACATATATGGTAGTATTATGATTCTCATCCGAAGGTTTTCAAACTTGATTTATAATGAAGGTGAAACAATATTAGATTCACGGAATTTGCAGCAAGAGAATAGCAAAACTATTTCCACGTCATCGATATTACGGATGATTATAAAAACACAAAACTATTGAGTTAACATCATCACTCTACGTGAGCAACACGTATATTATGACTCCGATCATGTTGAACTTATTGAATAGATCCGTGGGGCCACCGCGAATGAACTTCATTAAACTGGTCTTCATCCCGAAATAAGTATCTGGAGTTTTATAACATTTAGACCTCGAGAGGGTCACCGGCGAGTCAATGGATGGCTTTTTTAACTCGTATTCACGTGTTCCATAAATATTAAAGAATTGTAGAAAAATAAAGACCAGGGGCCCAATTCTCACTTCCCTCGAACTAGCCTTCGAATCGAACTTACGGTTCGAGTCCTATTCGACTGCAAAATTTCGAGGGGCGGAGTCAATTCGAACGATCCCGACCAATCAAAGGCCTAGTTGAGTGGTTTTCCTTCTAAAAATGCCGGCCTCGAAATTGCCGGAATAACGTAACGTGATTAACACACGGATAAAGTTCGAATTCGTACTTTTTTCGATCGACCGATCAATTTCGATTGGCTGAGAATTGGCCCCCAGGGAGCCAATTCTCATTCACTCGAATTCATCACTCGTTCCAAATAAAGTTCGAACTCGTACTTTTTTCGAGTGAAAATCAAGTTAGGCTATTCTGACAATTTCGAAGCCGCCATTTTCTCTTATTTTTCGAGGGCTAGCGCTCGAACTGCTTCGACTGGTCGGGACCGTTCGAAACGTATTTCGAATGCGAACTATCAATTGGCTCTACATGAGATCTGATAACTTTTTGAAAGTGCGAGCCATATGGTCTCGTCTTGGCAACATTTTACATGAAATTATTTTTGGTGGGATTAACAACAAAGGAACGTGAACTACGGCATACATTTTTCGTGAAATCACAACCTTCCCAATAGCTTATGGCTCCATCTTGTTAACGATAATTCTGCCTGCCAGTGTCTTGGTTAAATATAACAACAGGAAACACAATTAATAACTCAATACCTATTATGATAATTTGTGGATATCATTAATAGTAGGGACCTTGAATAGTATTTTAACGAAAGGGGAAAAAAACAGGTCAATAAAAAACATGAACATCGGCACGTCAGGACAAGGGAAAACACAAGGAAGCAGATCAAGGACAATCACAGCCTTTAAAGAATCAGGATCTAGAATCAGGATACATGGAAAATAAACGTCAGATGCTACAAAAGAAGACCTACGCCCATTTTGTTTTCTAGTAGGTGACCTTATACCAGGTATTTTTGTTAGTACCTAAGTAATTACCCAACAGTTGTTACACTAATACACATAGAAACTTAAACTAAGAGCACAACCAATTATAGGCAAACACCACTAAAGTTTAGTAATATATTTTAAAATAATAATATTATAATTACTATCTATATTTTGTTGTTACTTTCGCTGGACTTTCTGTTATCGTATAAGCCGCAAATTGATTAATATAATCCAACGAAAGGGTTCTTTTTTTTTATCATCAAATGTTATTTTTCATTTGGTTGAAGTTAGTGACATTCTTCTGATAAATACCTACATGGAATTCTATTTATGATTCTGGGTTTGAATTTTTGAATTCAGTAAGTAGGTACATACTTAATATATCTTAGTAACCCTGGCTAGTTTGCTCTAGAAGATAGAGCTCCACTAACTCTAGCGGTAATATCCCAGTACCACTAGGACAACGGTGTCAGGTAAATGTATTAGCAATCATTGAAGCCGCGCAGCGCCCGCGCCTACGCGCCTGTGCCACGGCGCCTTTGCGCCCGCGCAGCCGCGGCCTCCACACACCGAACCGGTTTCATACATATCGCGCGAACCCACTGTCGCAATGCCCGCTAACAGGTGTTATTTGTAGAAATTCCAAACGATAACTAAATACTTACTTCTTCATTATTATGTAGGTAGGTACTTAGTGGGCGCAATGCAGTTATCTCTTTAGCTCTGCTTTTTAAGCTGCATCCCCAACATGTTGATTTCAAACTGGGACAAAAATGTGTGCCATGGGAGGCACGTGCACAGTTGCGCATAATATTATGGAGAAAGTGCGTCCGTCGAGTAGCCCGCGCCTCACCCGGCCCGGGGAGGCGCGCGGCGCGGGCGCTGCACCGGGCGGCCGTGCAGCGTGCGTGGTGCGGCTTCGTTGGTCGGCTGTACGTACTCATGCGTATGCATGGGACACGACGCGACCGCCATTCCAAACCTCTATCAATGGGTTCACGAACCATCATCGCTTTTACACGTTGTAGTCTCGCTCCAAATAACAAGACGTGGCCGGATTTCCGATTCGACAGTAGTTCACATATAAGCTAGGAAGGTATGGCACATGGACCCACCCAGTTCATGTACGGAATCAATTAACATTGGATTAAATATGTAGATATCTAGGTAATTATTGATAGAGACAAGATTGTTAAAAAATAGAAACAAAAATCCAGAAATCTACATGTAGGTACCTATAATGTTTCTTTCATTTGATGCGAGTTTCAGTTACATTTGTTAACATTAAAAAAAAAAACATTTTGTTATAAAGTACCAACGTGTACCAATTCGTAGTATAGCATATACCTAGATAATGTTGATGTTAACCTTTTGTAGTAGGTGTGGGTAATAATATATATATGTACAGCCTGACACATAGCTAGGTACACGATTAGTTCTCATTTGAAACAATGCGCAGTTGCCCTTGAAGTAAGCATCGTCAATGGCGGTAAATTAATTTGTTATTCCATCGATCGATACTCTTAACCAATACTTCAATAGCTTGCTGTTATCAGACATATAAAAATATTTTTGGAGATGCTACAATGTTCTGCCCAGAACAGTTATGGGAAAAACAAATGTGCAATCTATTGTTGAAGATCAGACTCAATCGAATAACGGACAAAATACCAGGAAGTTATAGAAAATGGGTTAAAAATATGAACCTATACGCAATGACTACGTGTCAGTCAATATATCAGCCAGCATTGATTAGCATGGGATAAACATAATTGGGTGATTTAACGAAATAGCCTAATTTGTATTAAGCCGGGACTTATTATCTGAGAGCCCAGGTAGCCAAGTGTTAATATAGGTACCTTAATTAAGTAGTAGGTAGTAGGCTGAATGCAGCAACACGATCGCAATGGTTACGAAGTGAAAATGCAATCGAATAACACAACATTCGGGTCAATGGGTGCGTGCAGCGCGCCCAAACTGTATACTATCTATCGCTGTGTCGGAATACTTCATTCACTATTTACATATATATGTAGGTACTTAGGTACCTATGTTAGTTAGTGGATACTTCCGCTTATAAGATACATTTATACGTTTTCCAAATCAATATAAATAAAAATCAATTGCCATATAAGAGAATCACATGAAAACGGCTAGACCGATTTGACTGATTCCTTTTTTGTGTTCGTAATTACCAGGACAAGACAGCCTAGTTCGGGTAAATTCCAGGATCTGTAATCTAAGATCTACATAGAACAGCTATAGACGCCAAATATTCACTTGTATCTCAGAGTATATAAATACTACGTACAACTTGTATGTATCTTACTTAGTTATAATGACGCACTAGTAACATACAAATGCATAGGTTAAAAATAAGTACCTAATCATTTAGTAAAATACTAGATTTATTCATGTATGCACAAAATTATTTTGGCCCTGACAAATATCAATATGTTTAGAGTATTGCATGGGTACATAAAACAAGTTAGCAATCGTCGCCGAATTGAGCGAATTACTTTGGTGCCAGCTCACGCTCACGCACGAGTATGATGCAATCACCAGATTTTGTCAGACTCCGATTTAAGTAAAGTGCCTACAAACTTTTAACAGAATTTAATTCTCTAAATTATGAATGGAATTTTAGTGGATTAAGTAGTAAGCGGTGCCTAAAGAGATTCACTAAATAAGTCTGGCGGGCCCGGACATGTTTTCCTGTTTTGGTAGGCTGACATAGCACTATTTCTTCATATCGCTATCGATTCTTGCAGATCGAATATTATTGACCTTGATACTCACGATGGTCGTCGCAAAGAAAATAACAATTTGAAAGAAAGTTCTTTCAATTTCATTGGCCTCGATTTCGCAACCATGACGCCTCGTCGCAGCAGGAACCGTCTAACTAAAGCCAAGCAATGTTTACAAACAAACTGCTACAAACACAATGACATTGAACAGAAGCAAAATAAGTAACGTGGATGACTAGTTAACATTCATATTTTATTATATATTCAAATGGATCGATATGAAACGTGACTTTTCAAATTGACCTTCGAGATAAATGTAGGTATCACCTACGTCTAGAAAATATATGCTGATGAAAAAATTGTATACCCACGCTCGTGAATACTGCCAGCAAGAAATGAACCTCAATAAACGAAACAAAATACATACGCTTAGGTACCTACTTGATACTGTAGCATCAAGTTCATAAGCATGTTCTTGATAAACATATATAATGCAAGAAAAGCAAGAGTGGCGTGTTCGGAATACGTTTGAGGTTGGAATTTTATATCATCGTCCGGAAAGAGGGAGAATTCAAGAACTTCCGGAATTCTTTTCAAAAAGATGGAAACAACATAAAATACGATTTCTTATTTTAATTGTAATGGAGATATGGCTCTAAATTCTAAATATTCCAATCCGGAATTTCCGCAAATGCCTGGAATTTATTGATGAACTGAACCCTAACTGGAAGCCAATCGTGCGCGTCGAGTTCCGTTGCGATGGGTGTGGAACTGTGGAGGGTGAACCCATGTTGTACAACATGATGATGAGACAATCCCAGTACTCCTGTACAGTACATTATATTCTTATAAACAACTACCTACTTTCTGTATTTTACCGAAACAACGCCAAGCAAGGCCAACTCGGATAAAGGACTAATATGAGTACTTATCTGACTTAATAGACGTAATAACAGAGGTGTCATGAGTCAAATAGAGAGATCAAAAGCAAATGTTAAACAAATCACAGCATTGAGTTCGTCATAAGGTTCAAGTAAAAATTCAGCTGACATGATAACAAACCGACTAACAAGCAAGTAAAGACACCTTGAAAATTCGTAGCATTATTAAAAGAAATCGTGAGAAAATCATAACAAGTTTTAGAACGTTAATGCATGTCTCATTTTCATTCGTCTATTATCTCCATGACCCGTTTTCTCATGATCGCTGCGCAGGCGACGTTTAACTAGGAAAATAAAAGAACAAGAGATGAGCGTCCTCCCGAAATAGCACAGTGTGCTCAGCGGCAGATATAAATTTGAACGGTAGTAAACGCGATTAAAGGCGTGACATAACGTAAGCAATGATAGCTGTCCCAGCAATATCGTTCAGGACCTACACGCTCAGTTGATACTCATTCATCGGGCCAGTTGGTGCGTGGGCTATCTATCTAGCCCGGCTGCCACACAGAGGGGTTCAACCACCTGATGTCAAATTGTCTATAAACAATGCTTGACACAAATTTAAAAAAACATCGCTTGTCGCGCAAATATCTTTAACTGTAAGTCCTTGGGTACACAGCTTCTGTTCACTTGTGTTGTGTAGGTACTTACATACTTATTCATGTAACGAGATAGGTACTAACATGACTATTACGTACAACTTGTGACTTAACTTCATACGCTGAGAGGTAACTACATGACTTTACGTGTGTTGCAATTCAGTACAATACGTATTACGTACAATGGTTCAAATTCAAAAGGTATTTTGGTATTCGGCAAACATATGGAATGTTTTGTTATGCTAATGTTGTTTTAATAACTCTATCGCAATGCCTGCCTCTCCTGTTTTCATAAGCGTTAATACTCATAAAAACAAAAGTATTTGATCAGATTTAACTCACTTGCCATTTCTGTTTTTTGACTCAGGGAAAGGAACACAACAGGTAAACTCAAAATTATTTTTAGCGAGCGCACAAAGTAATAATCCCATTTAATACTATAATACCTATTTTAATCATTAAAATTACTTGATCGATAAATAGAGGAAAACGGAGGAGGTTTACAAGTCGACGCGTATATATTTTTTTATTTGATGAAGTTTGTCCCATATAAATTTGGAAATAAATACCTACCTTCCCTAAGGGTGGGAAAATAGGGGTGATTTATTGTTCACTCACAGATTTTAATGCTGAGTTGTGTATTACATTAAACGTAATCAAAATTTAAGCATGTAGTAATTAGTAGATAATAGCAACAAAACATTATGAAATAAAAAACTTTTTAACAAAAAAATGATGATAAGTAGGGTTGAAAGTTCCATGAAATTGGATTGGACTCGCTTTTCAAATCCCTTATGTTCAAGGTGTTCCTACAGAGTCGTTACGGACTACGCATCCTGTATGGATGTGATGTTTGTTACTCTTTCACGCAAAAACTACTGAATTGATTTGGATGAAATTCGGCACACAGAATTTGATCTGGATTAACATTTAGGACATACTTTTTATCCCAGGAAAACAATATATATCCCAGGAACGCGGGTGAAACCACGGGACAGAAGCTAGTAACCATTATTTCTGTTATCAGAAAATTGTTTACTGTGTAATAGACAAAGCTTAACAAGCTGCAGTTTGATATAGATGGGAGGCGATAAGATACGAGTACATATAGACTAGGAGGGCACGACAGAAATGGTAACGATAAGGTAAATGGATGAAATCGGGTTCATCGGATAGAGGATACCTCTCTGATGCCAAATAAGTCGGTCTGCCTGCGCCAATTGGTTGCGTTATCTAGATATGGCGCCTGAAAAACTGTTTATCGTGACCAAAAAAAAACGATAAGGTAAATGGCTGAGCTCGACGTAGAAAGTAAGTAGTAGTTGTACTGATGTTATTATAAAAAAAACTGACCAAATATTCGGTTGCGTTATCTAGATATGGCGGCTGAAAAACTGTTTATCGTGACCGAAAAAAAATGATAAGGTAAATGGCTGAGCTCAATGAATCATGGAAGTATTAGTGCATACTAGCTTAGTAATAAAAAAACTGACAAAAATTTTGGTTGCGTTTCGTAGTTATAAGCGATATACGTAATAATTATCAACATGGATAATTTTAGTGTTTTACGGTTTCGCGGAATTTACATTGTCAAAAATATGAAAATGTTATTAGTGCCACCCCCCTCCCTTTATATCCCCCGCTACCCCGCCTGCACTGAGTGGCATTCACGAGTCAACAGACATAGTATAAGATTATAACATTGTTGTGAAAGATATTTTGCACTAGTTACCTGCACGAGCCTACAGGCAAGTTCAGGCAACGCTTGCTCGCGCTGTTCACGAGTTGACAAATGTGTTTTATTATAAATATGTCAGAATTAATGTACCAGATTAGTGAAAATAGTGTAAAAATGAAAAAGTTGTGTTGTTTAATGAGAACTCTTTAAAAAATCATCATCATCATCATCAGCCTATCCCACTGCTGACCCTCCATTCACAAATGAGGGTAAAAAGGACTGAGCAATACTTCACCACGCATGCTCCACTGCGAACTGGTGGAGGTAGGCTAGTGGTCAACCTACTGGTGGAATTTTTCAAGCCGCCTAGAAGGCATCGAACTAGCTTAACGACTATCATAATTATGTGATAACCGGGACCAACGGCTTGACGTGCCTTCCGAAGCACAGAAACGCTCGATTTGAAATACCACTAGGGCCATCTAGGTACCGATCGAGCCGATCGATTAAGAACGGCTAATCATGCAATACCACGAGCGCATTAAAAAAAGTGTTAAAAATTCGAGGTAATCGTATCTGAAGTACGCAAACATATAATTACCAAATAACTTAGATTTTTTTTTATACCACTAAGGTGGCAAACAAGCATACGGCCCGCCTGATGGTAACCAGTTACCGTAGCCTATGGACGCTTGCACCATCAGATTGTCATTGTAGTTATCATTTATCATGTTATAAAAAGTTTACAGCAGTTAAAAGTACGTCCACTTAATTTCATAAATTTACTAAGAAAAACGCAGTACCAGATACACATAATTGATTACCAGATACACAGTTGAAGAACTCAGTTGTTCTACTCAGAGTGCCTAATATACCAAGCACACCTTAATATTTATATTATATAATATTCTTGCTAAAAACAAAGATTATCAAGATGCACTAATAGAGTTATATGACGATTACCTTAATTGTTATATTTTCTATACATATACCTAAATGATATTTAGTATAAACTTGTCAATAGTCACAGTGATAACAAATTGCGTGTTTAGTAGTTTCCCTTTAGTTTATTTTTTATTTCTAAGCCAGACTTAAGTAAGTCATGCTCACTTTAAGGCCTTTGCTTGCGGCGGCGTCGTGTGACGGGTCGCTCACTTCCCTCCAATATGGCGAGGAGGGCGATGGCTGCCACACGCGTCATACTTGTGAACAGGTGCTGCTTGTGGGGGTTGGTCTGCTTAAGTTTGCCATTTATTTATTTACTTATTAAATATAGATTCAGTCTACTTTGTAGTTTTGCGGCCGCGCCGGGGCACGCAAATGTTGTCAGTGCGATTAGAATGTAAATATTATGTAATGAATCTAAGCTTGTTTTGAAAAGAGTAATTGCTGAGTTTATTGCCGGCTCTTCTCAGCAAATGCAACCTTCCGAACCGGTATTAGAGTATTAGAGTCAGACTTTTCATAAGTGCCTGCGAAGGTCTATTTGAATAAATGATTTTGAATTTTGAATTTTGAATTTTATGAGCCATTGAAAAGAAAGAATTGAACAATTTGTTTTGTGACATGGATTATGATCCTGTGTCCCCTAGATGGGGCAGAGGGCGTCCACAGAAACTCTGAAAACTCTGAAGATTTACCGATTTTCTTCGCTTCGTCAAGCACAGTGCGTCGCCAGGTTTCTGGGACGGCCACGCTTTCGTTTCCCCTGCGGATTCCAGTCCATTGCCTGCTTGGGTATATGGTCGGGGTCCCTTCGGAGAGTGTGGCCAATCCAGTTCCATTTGCGACGCTTGATCTATTGGTCGATCGGTGTTTCGTGGCAGCGTTCTCGGAGCTCTACGTTCTAGATTTTCTCGGGCCAGTGGATAACGAGAATTTGGCGAAGGCATCGGTTGACAAAAACCTGGAGCTAGTGCGAGTTGGCCTTGGTTACCTTCCATGTTTCGCACCCGTACAGAAGAAGTACAGACTTCACATTGGACCCGAATATCTTGAGCTTAACTCTGGGTCAGCTTCCGAGACTGCCATAAGGGGCGCAAATGCGCGAAGGTTGCTCGGGCCTTGGCAATCTGATTGTTTGCGACATGTATGGCTGCAAAACTATGTCAGTTCAGTCAACGAAGATCGCCATAAGATGCTTTAAAAAAAAAACAAACCTAATAAAGAAAATGAGAAATTTTACAAAAGTCTTATGAATTTCGATGCTTCTTCAATGCCACCTTCAAAAGTAGAATTGGATCAGCATATTACGCGCAAGATATGTATCGAACATTTGGAACAATGCCTGTTGATAAACTTCCATTAGTCTTTCACCAGTCAATAAATTAAAGTAAATTGTTGATTCTATAATAATTGTAAATCTATCGACACGTTACAATAAAAATCTAAATTCATAAATATAATGGTCCGAATACAATTTTTGCAACTAACTTTAATGTCTTAAATAACTAACTAATATATTGATTTCAAAATTCTAAACAGCAGTTATTTTTTGCGTACGGTAGATAGAAAATAATTTTTGTCGTGTTGCCGCCAACAACATCACTATAGGTTCATGCCTACCAGACAATTAAGCATTTATTTCATATAATACTCAAACTATAAAAAAAGATTAATATAACCGCTCACTGCTGGCGGGGCGGCGGGAGGTATAAAGGGAGGGCGCCCCCCTCCCTCACTGATATCATTTTCATATTTTTGACAACGCAAATTCCGAGAAAACCGTAAAACACTCAAATTATCCATAGTGATAACTGTTACGTAGATCGCTTATAACTACGAAACGCAACCAAAATTTTTGTCAGTTTTTTTATTACTAAGCTAGTATGCACTAATACTTCCATGATTCATCGAGCTCAGCCATTTACCTTATCATTTTTTTTCGGTCACGATAAACAGTTTTTCAGCCGCCATATCTAGATAACGCAACCGAATATTTGGTCAGTTTTTTTTAAATTGACATCAGTACAACTAGTACTTACTTTCTACGTCGAGTTCAGCCATTTACCTTATCGTTTTTTTTTGGTCACGATAAACAGTTTTTCAGGCGCCATATCTAGACAACGCAACCACTTGGTGCAGGCAGACCGACTTATATGGCATCAGGGAGGTATCCTCTATCCGATGAACCAGTGTTCACCCATTTACCTTATCGTTACCATTTTTGTCGTCACCTCCTAGTATAATACAACTTTACCCCGTGACACTGAAATTATATTGCGTTAAACCATTTTCTTTCCACAGACTGTGATGCAAGAGGTTCAAAGGTTTTCTGAACTTTGCGTGACTTGAATACGTAAAATTATTTATTTATAGATGTACCTAGACATTTTTGACAAACTACATCGGCGGTCCTTTCAGCTAGGTGGCCATCGTCATATTATTATCGACTCCATAATAAAACTGGCACCGACTGATTGAACTGGTGAAATGATGAGAAAACGAGAAGCGGTCACACCGGCCGCGGCCGGCTGGCTGGCTGGCGGCCGCCGCGTAATCGCCACGGGCACTAGCCGGTCATGGCGGACCACATGTTGACAGTACTACTTTCATTTTGATGCCAGCTTTCACCCGATGTCGCTCTCAAATAAAAGCTACGAATGCAAAATTTTAATCGTCTGTTAATATGGAAACCATTTGCTGATTCGATATATTCGCAAAACTTCAGAGTTCGTAAAATTTTACTTTACAAACTGGTTTTCACAGATAACGATGTTAATCTAGACGGGCACACAGATTAGATATAAAGGTGAATAATATTTTCAATGGCCGAAGTCAATGGCTCTCGCTAAAAGATTTCTATAATATTAAAGTAATTACCTATGTAATTTCGTTGGTTAATTAAAACAAAATTAGTAAGGTCATAATCGTAAGATAATCCATAAAAAGGTATGTTTTTCTTATACAATGTCTTATTGTAATTAACCTTGATGGAATGTTTCTTTCTAGATGTAGTTTCCATACTAAAACTAGTACCTACTTCTAATTTGACCGTAAACGGGTCGTCACGAGAAATAAAACCTGATTTTCAACAATGTTATCTTAAAATCTGCACTTAAAATTTACACTGATAATAACTAAATATCTTATCTATGTAATAGGTATTTACCCCACAGATTTACCCTGAAATATTAGACAATTTTGAATAAAATAACGAGAAATCCGGGGAATTTGATTTGGTAAGTAGTCATCCATTAGTTGTTATGTATACCGTCAAATTAACAATAAGTATTAACACAGCCCTATTTTACAAAATACCAATATAAAATACGACATTACCTGAAGCAACTGAAATGCCTTACTAAGACATTTAATATTGCAAAGGCAACGATTGTGTGTCATCGAGTGTTTGTACACGGTTATTCATAGCAAATTACGTAAACATTGTAGATAGATATACTTGCTTAAAGTTACTTGATATAGCACAAAATAATAATTCGGTTTTGGATACTCCGACTATACAAGCTTTAAGTATATTAAATGTTGGCATCGAATTAGATATGTACCTATAACATAAAATAGTGTTGACGTCATCCGTATATCTAGTGACTCTATCGTGAACTCTTTAGTTGATGTCATTTAAAATAGATTGGATATTATATAGGCTGAATGAAAGCTCCACTAATGAAATTAAGAGGCCAATCTCAAGTAGGTAGGTACATAGGCAGTGAATAAATCTAAACGAAGCTATACTTTACTTTAATATTAACTTCGCTTTCTATATAGTAGAGTCGATCGATAGTATAAGACAGTGCCCCGTTGTGTCACTCGCGCTAGCGTCATGATATAAAAACTAAAACCATTCCCGTAAAACGGGCTAATTAGATTTATTCAAATCAAGTAGTCTTACTATCGACTCTACTATTCACTTTGGCCAAAGAATCTGGGGGCACGGGAGCCACATATTTTGAATAAGGTGTAGTGTTTGTGAAGTTAGGGCATGTAGAGTTATAAGCTTGGCTGTACATGAGATCTGATAACTCTTTGACAGTGCGAGCCATATATCTTGGCAACATTTTACATAAAAATGTTTTTTGTGGGATGCTGTCTGACATTTCAAACATTGCAGCACCCTGTAGTACAATATGTACTTTATTTGAGTGAGCCGCTAAATATCTTTATTTAACCTTTATTAATAGTGGAACTAGCTTCATTGGAAAGCCGGTAGCCGTAAGAGATGAACGGGGTCGTACTGATGACGACGCGACTTTGTTGAGTGTAATATGCTGAGCCGGGATATCTTCTCCATAAACATTATCAAATATAAAACAAATATTTTAGTCTAAAATATTTGTTTTTATCTCAATAAATAATTACCTGGCTATTTCTGTTGTTTTCTTCTCTTCTTCCCCAGTCTTTTCGAAACATAAACAAACAATAAAAAATATGACGAAAACCTTAGCAAAAACATAGACATTTCGTTTCAAATTATTAATGTATACTTACTCCCAAAGGGTCTAATAGCCTGGCTAACGCACGATACGAGCTAACATGTTTAATTGAGAAAACACGCGTCTACAATTGACTCTGAACTGCGAAGGGTCTAGCTGGGCGAACAAAATGAGGTTAACTTGATTATTAAAAAGAAGACTCAATTAATTTAGACTGCTTCAATTGCACAGAGAATGAACATCTAACTGATACCTACGTACACACATAATTAAACTTAACTTATCTGAGGAAACTGCTTTTATTCATCACTAATAATTATATTGAGTACGATGAACGATGGATATGGCTCGGAGATTTTTTTGCGAAATTGTCAAACGCAATCTACAGATTGAACATACCCTTGCTCTTATTCTGACAAATAGTCATATTAGACATTTCTATTAAATAACAAAAGCTTATAGAAATAATGGTTACCCAGGAAGGTACGTAAGTTCCTAATCTGTAAGCTGAAAATGCTATGAAACGCAATCGATGGTTATCGCTTACGGAGTAACGCTACTGAAACTCAAGGTCTACGCAGAATAAATAAAAGTACAAGTAAGTAACAAGGGTGAATAAGCTTAAAGATTGATTTTATTCACTCATACAAAATAGTATAAACAGTGCCGCTTGTTTTCAGTTATTGGTTTTTACTTATTTTAATTTATGAAGACGCAAATGCAGGCCTGTCCATTTCACTGGGCCCTCTGGGAAAGTGTTTTCTCCATGCCTATTTAATTTGTATTTATTCCTCAAAGTTTAATTAATTAAAGAATGTTACTTATATCATCAATACATATGTAAATTGTAAACAATATGGTAATTAAAGAATTATTTAGATATTCCTAGGTCTGACAAATATTTAAAATTACAGTTAATCAACATAAAAATTTGGAACACTGATGTTCCAAATTTTGAACCAATAAGTATTAAACCAAATTGAAATTGGAAAGGAAAGTTGGAAAGTTGACTTCCTACGTACCTACGGCATATGATTTAGTATTAAAATGTGCATAAGACTCCACATTGAAGAAGGTACATTATAAGACCTTTGAATTTAAAACTGGACGAATTAAGAGTTCAAAGATTCATACATGAGAACAGGACGATTTATAAAAAGACCAGTTAATTAGGTCAACTCAATAAGTGTTATTGAAGATGAAGACTAGTTTAAGTGCTAATTACCACGACATGTGTTAGTCATCATAAAATTATCCTATGTCAAGCAATCTGAGATCTCCCGCTTGGAGAACTGGGGGGCTAATAAGGAAGCTAAAGCAATACTGTTAATGGAATTCATTCTTCGATTCATTGGTCGATGTGTCACGACTCATCGTGCTTGGAGGGGTGAGCAGGTACGCGTTCAACACAGAGCCCACCCCCCTCTCTATAGCGCAGGTGGCGACCACTGTGGGGTTTAAGCTTGTAAAAGTCCGGCAAAAGCTGGCCGCTCCCCCTCAGGGCGGTCGGGTATCTTATGAGGATTTCCCCACGATGATAAAAAAAAAGGTAGCGTCCTTCATCATCAGACCCTGGGAATCAATGGGTTTTTGTGGTCTAACGGTTCATAGAAGAATAAATTCTAAACGCCTATGTACGGCTATTCTCAGAGTAAAATGGATGTGACATATGAACAAACGAATAAGACGAATTTAGAAGGGGTTCGTTTTTGCCATGTGACTACCTAACCCAAAAAGTGTCATTGTTAATCTCCGGTCTATCTCAATGAAAACATTCAGTTGCTGCGTGAAAGAAAGACCAACCAAGAAATAAAATTCGCATATGGTTTCATTCACGCCTTAACGGCTTAACCGATCGCGATGAAATTTGGCATGTAGATAGCCTATGGTATGGAGAAAGACATGGGCTACTTTTTATTCTAGAAACGCGAGTGAAACCGCGGAGGACAGCTATTAATATTATAAATGCGAATGTTTAGATGGATGCAGAACAGAATTGGATGTTTGGAACGCATAGAATATTATGTTCTGGATTAACACATAGGGAACTTTTCATCCCGGGAAAGCAATATATCCCTCGGGTAGGTAGGCGGATGAAACTGCGGGGCGCAACTAGTAGATAACTAAATAGTTCAA
Source organism: Polyploca ridens (assembly GCA_951394255.1). Lineage (NCBI taxonomy): Eukaryota > Metazoa > Arthropoda > Insecta > Lepidoptera > Drepanidae > Polyploca > Polyploca ridens. The sequence goes on from OX596247.1 coordinate 8,937,839, forward strand.
AATGGTGGACACTTTATTCAATTTTGAGCAAAGATTCATGTTATGTGGTCCAATAGGGTCTCTCTTATAAATATCTTATTTGAGAGTAATTGACACCTGTGTGAACCTGGAACCCGACTTGAAGATATTGTAATTTTTTTTTTTGCATATGTTTGTACTCCGTATGTACCTGTTTGTACCAACTTTTTTTTCGTTTGTACCTCAAGGGGTTCGGAGATACGGGGGGTTGAAAAATGCTCAGAACCCGACTTGAAGATATCGTTATTTTTATTTTTGCATATGTTAGTACTCCGTATGTACCTGTTTGTACCAACTTTTTTTTCGTTTGTACCTCAAGGGGTTCGGAGATACGGGGGGTTGAAAAATGCTCAGAACCCGACTTGAAGATATCGTTATTTTTATTTTTGCATATGTTAGTACTCCGTATGTACCTGTTTGTACCAACTTTTTTTTCGTTTGTACCTCAAGGGGTTCGGAGATACGAGGGGTTGACAAATGCTCAGAACCCGACTTTAAGATATCGTTATTTTTATTTTTGCATATGTTAGTACTCCGTATGTACCTGTTTGTACCAACTTTTTTTTCGTTTGTACCTCAAGGGGTTCGGAGATACGAGGGGTTGACAAATGCTCAGAACCCGACTTTAAGATATCGTTATTTTTATTTTTGCATATGTTAGTACACCGTATGTACCTGTTTGTACCAACTTTTTTTTCGTTTGTACCTCAAGGGTTTCGGAGATACGGGGGGTTGAAAAATGCTCGGAACCCGACTTGAAGATATTGTTTTTTTTTTGTTAATGCATATTTTTGTACTGGGTATGTACTTGCTTGTACCATCTTTCATTTCGTTTGTACCTCAAGGGGTTCGGAAATACAGGACTTTAAAAAACCTAGTCCCTAATATCGGAATCTCGGGCATTTTTTGAGATAATCAAAATCTGCCAGCAAGGTTGGATCCACCGTCGTTTTTACCCGTTTGTACCAACTATTTTTTCGTTTGTACAAGTACAAGTACAAGATGGTACAAACGGGTACAAACGACGGTGAATCCAACCCTGCTTGCAGATTTTGATTATCTCAAAAAATGCCCGAGTTTCCGATATAAGGAACCAGGATTTTTAAAGTCCTGTATTTCCGAACCCCTTGAGGTACAAACGAAAAGAAAGGTGGTACAAACGGGTACAAACGACGGTGAATCCAACCCTGCTGGCAGATTTTGATTATCAACAAAAATGCCCGAGATTCCGATATTAGGTACCAGGTTTTTTAAAGTTCTGTATTTCCGAACCCCTTGAGGTACAAACGAAAAGAAAGATGGTACAAACGGGTACAAACGACGGTGTATCTAACCCTGCTTGCAGATTTTGATTATCACCAAAAATGCCCGAGATTCCGATATTAGCTACCAGGTTTTTTAAAGTCCTATATTTCCGAACCCCTTGAGGTACAAACGAAAAGAAAGGTGGTACAAACGGGTACAAACGACGGTGAATCCAACCCTGCTGGCAGATTTTGATTATCTCAAAAAATGCCCGAGATTCCGATATTAGAGAACAGGTTTTTTAAAGTCCTGTATTTCCGAACCCCTTGAGGTACAAACGAAAAAAAAGTTGGTACAAACGGGTACAAACGACGGCGAATCCAACCCTGCTGGCAGATTTTGATTATCTCAAAAACTGCCCGAAATTCCGATATTAGAGAACAGGTTTTTAAAGTCCTGTATTTCCGAACCCCTTGAGGTACAAACGAAAAAAAAGTTGGTACAAACGGGTACAAACGACGGCGAATCCAACCCTGCTGGCAGATTTTGATTATCTCAAAAAATGCCCGAGATTCCGATATTAGCTACCAGGTTTTTTAAAGTCCTGTATTTCCGAACCCCTTGAGGTACAAACGAAAAGAAAGGTGGTACAAACGGGTACAAACGACGGTGTATCTAACCCCGCTTGCAGATTTTGATTATCACCAAAAATGCCCGAGATTCCGATATTAGGTACCAGGTTTTTTAAAGTTCTGTATTTCCGAACCCCTTGAGGTACAAACGAAAAGAAAGGTGGTACAAACGGGTACAAACGACGGTGTATCTAACCCCGATGCAGATTTTGATTATTACCAAAAATGCCCGAGATTCCGATATTAGGTACCAGGTTTTTTAAAGTTCTGTATTTCCGAACCCCTTGAGGTACAAACGAAAAGAAAGATGGTACAAACGGGTACAAACGACGGTGAATCCAACCCTGCTGGCAGATTTTGATTATCTCAAAAAATGCCCGAGATTCCGATATTAGGTACCAGGTTTTTTAAAGTCCTGTATTTCCGAACCCCTTGAGGTACAAACGAAAAGAAAGATGGTACAGACGGGTACAAACGACGGTGTATCTAACCCCGCTTGCAGATTTTGATTATCACCAAAAATGCCCGAGATTCCGATATTAGGTACCAGGTTTTTTAAAGTTCTGTATTTCCGAACCCCTTGAGGTACAAACGAAAAGAAAGATGGTACAAACGGGTACAAACGAAGGTGTATCTAACCCTGCTTGCAGATTTTGAGTATCACCAAAAATTCCCGAGATTCCGATATTAGGTACCAGGTTTTTTAAAGTCCTGTATTTCCGAACCCCTTGAGGTACAAACGAAAAGAAAGGTGGTACAAACGGGTACAAATGACGGTGAATCCAACCCTGCTGGCAGATTTTGATTATCTCAAAAAATGCCCGAGATTCCGATATTAGAGAACAGGTTTTTTAAAGTCCTGTATTTCCGAACCCCTTGAGGTACAAACGAAAAAAAAGTTGGTACAAACGGGTACAAACGACGGCGAATCCAACCCTGCTGGCAGATTTTGATTATCTCAAAAACTGCCCGAAATTCCGATATTAGAGAACAGGTTTTTAAAGTCCTGTATTTCCGAACCCCTTGAGGTACAAACGAAAAAAAAGTTGGTACAAACGGGTACAAACGACGGCGAATCCAACCCTGCTGGCAGATTTTGATTATCTCAAAAAATGCCCGAGATTCCGATATTAGCTACCAGGTTTTTTAAAGTCCTGTATTTCCGAACCCCTTGAGGTACAAACGAAAAGAAAGGTGGTACAAACGGGTACAAACGACGGTGTATCTAACCCCGCTTGCAGATTTTGATTATCACCAAAAATGCCCGAGATTCCGATATTAGGTACCAGGTTTTTTAAAGTTCTGTATTTCCGAACCCCTTGAGGTACAAACGAAAAGAAAGGTGGTACAAACGGGTACAAACGACGGTGTATCTAACCCCGATGCAGATTTTGATTATCACCAAAAATGCCCGAGATTCCGATATTAGGTACCAGGTTTTTTAAAGTTCTGTATTTCCGAACCCCTTGAGGTACAAACGAAAAGAAAGATGGTACAAACGGGTACAAACGACGGTGAATCCAACCCTGCTGGCAGATTTTGATTATCTCAAAAAATGCCCGAGATTCCGATATTAGGTACCAGGTTTTTTAAAGTCCTGTATTTCCGAACCCCTTGAGGTACAAACGAAAAGAAAGATGGTACAGACGGGTACAAACGACGGTGTATCTAACCCCGCTTGCAGATTTTGATTATCACCAAAAATGCCCGAGATTCCGATATTAGGTACCAGGTTTTTTAAAGTTCTGTATTTCCGAACCCCTTGAGGTACAAACGAAAAGAAAGATGGTACAAACGGGTACAAACGACGGCGAATCCAACCCTGCTGGCAGATTTTGATTATCTCAAAAACTGCCCGAAATTCCGATATTAGAGAACAGGTTTTTTAAAGTCCTGTATTTCCGAACCCCTTGAGGTACAAACGAAAAGAAAGGTGGTACAAACGGGTACAAACGACGGTGTATCTAACCCCGCTTGCAGATTTTGATAATCACCAAAAATGCCCGAGATTCCGATATTAGGTACCAGGTTTTTTAAAGTTCTGTATTTCCGAACCCCTTGAGGTACAAACGAAAAGAAAGATGGTACAAACGGGTACAAACGACGGTGTATCTAACCCCGCTTGCAGATTTTGAGTATCACCAAAAATTCCCGAGATTCCGATATTAGGTACCAGGTTTTTTAAAGTCCTGTATTTCCGAACCCCTTGAGGTACAAACGAAAAGAAAGGTGGTACAAACGGGTACAAATGACGGTGAATCCAACCCTGCTGGCAGATTTTGATTATCTCAAAAAATGCCCGAGATTCCGATATTAGCTACCAGGTTTTTTAAAGTCCTGTATTTCCGAACCCCTTGAGGTACAAACGAAAAGAAAGATGGTACAAACGGGTACAAACGACGGTGTATCTAACCCCGCTTGCAGAATTTGATTATCAACAAAAATGCCCGATATTCCGATATTAGGTACCAGGTTTTTTAAAGTTCTGTTTTTCCGAACCCCTTGAGGTACAAACGAAAAGAAAGATGGTAGGGTCATGTATCGTACCTATGGACGCTTTTACCTTTGGACGTTCATCATAATAAAAAAACTGACAGCATTAAAAATATAACATCGTATCATTTGGGTAGCGTTTTTATTAGTATGTAACACCAGTGAGTGGCGTGACCCAACCGGTGTTGATTGTAGCGTGAGGTAGTTTTGAAAATTTTTGTGTTAAAAAGTAAGTTTTACATGATTTTTCTGATTACTTTTACTTGAATAATGCATGCTTATATTTTACAAATTAATATCAGTAATTTATCTATAGCTAGTTCTATTTACAATACAACAAGTAAAGAAAAGAGTTTCTAACCTAAAAATCAATTTATTTAAGTTTTTTTTCAAAGTTGTATTGTTTGTACCTTGGGACAGGGCTTCGTTTGTACCTGTGGACGTGTCCACAGGTACTAAAACTATTCGAAGCAGTTCTGCACCAAATTTAATAACTTACACACCGAATTACGCAGTAAAATAGGTATTTTCTGAAGAAGAAGAAAAGCTTTTGTTTGAATATTTAGTAGGCCTAATTAATTAAAAAGCTCCTACATGAATACTAAAGATTATTTAAGAATATTTTGTTACTCGCGTGAAATTAATGACCCTACAAAACTTAGAGTTTTATGTTCATTAATTTCACGCGTTACCCTAATAATAAGAGATTACTTAAGATTATTACAAGACTGATTTCATAATAAAATGTTATGTTTTATTTTGTCCTAAGGTACAAACAAGGTTGTCCAAAGGTAGAAACGTGTAACGTACCATTGGACAAAACAGCCCACTTTAATGTTTGTTTCTTAAATCAAAAACTGGCAACATTCGAGCTACCACAAAAAATACAGTAATTCTAGACCATATAACGTATAACATAAAAGCTTTGCCATATAGATACCTTGATTATACACTGCGCGAAGTGGCTAGGAAGTTCAGGTATTCTGAAATGTCCATAGGTACAATACATGACCCTACAAACGGGTAAAAACGACGGTGAATCCAACCCTGCTGGCAGATTTTGATTATCTCAAAAAATGCCCGAGATTCCGATATTAGGTACCAGGTTTTTTAAAGTCCTGTATTTCCGAACCCCTTGAGGTACAAACGAAAAGAAAGATGGTACAAACGGGTACAAACGACGGCGAATCCAACCCTGCTGGCAGATTTTGATTATCTCAAAAACTGCCCGAAATTCCGATATTAGAGAACAGGTTTTTTAAAGTCCTGTATTTCCGAACCCCTTGAGGTACAAACGAAAAGAAAGGTGGTACAAACGGGTACAAACGACGGTGTATCTAACCCCGCTTGCAGATTTTGATAATCACCAAAAATGCCCGAGATTCCGATATTAGGTACCAGGTTTTTTAAAGTTCTGTATTTCCGAACCCCTTGAGGTACAAACGAAAAGAAAGATGGTACAAACGGGTACAAACGACGGTGTATCTAACCCCGCTTGCAGATTTTGATTATCACCAAAAATGCCCGAGATTCCGATATTAGGTACCGTTTTTTAAAGTTCTGTATTTCCGAACCCCTTGAGGTACAAACGAAAAGAAAGATGGTACAAACGGGTACAAACGACGGTGTATCTAACCCTGCTTGCAGATTTTGATTATCACCAAAAATGCCCGAGATTCCGATATTAGCAACCAGGTTTTTTAAAGTCCTATATTTCCGAACCCCTTGAGGTACAAACGAAAAGAAAGATGGTACAAACGACGGCGAATCCAACCCTGCTGGCAGATTTTGATTATCTCAAAAACTGCCCGAAATTCCGATATTAGAGAACAGGTTTTTTAAAGTCCTGTATTTCCGAACCCCTTGAGGTACAAACGAAAAAAAAGTTGGTACAAACGGGTACAAACGACGGCGAATCCAACCCTGCTGGCAGATTTTGATTATCTCAAAAACTGCCCGAAATTCCGATATTAGAGAACAGGTTTTTTAAAGTCCTGTATTTCCGAACCCCTTGAGGTACAAACGAAAAAAAAGTTGGTACAAACGGGTACAAACGATGGTGAATCCAACCCTGCTGGCAGATTTTGATTATCTCAAAAACTGCCCGAAATTCCGATATTAGAGAACAGGTTTTTTAAAGTCCTGTATTTCCGAACCCCTTGAGGTACAAACGAAAAAAAAGTTGGTACAAACGGGTACAAACGACGGCGAATCCAACCCTGCTGGCAGATTTTGATTATCTCAAAAACTGCCCGAAATTCCGATATTAGAGAACAGGTTTTTTAAAGTCCTGTATTTCCGAACCCCTTGAGGTACAAACGAAAAATAAGTTGGTACAAACGGGTTCAAACGACGGCGAATCCAACCCTGCTGGCAGATTTTGATTATCTCAAAAACTGCCCGAAATTCCGATATTAGAGAACAGGTTTTTTAAAGTCCTGTATTTCCGAACCCCTTGAGGTACAAACGAAAAAAAAGTTGGTACAAACGGGTACAAACGACGGCGAATCCAACCCTGCTGGCAGATTTTGATTATCTCAAAAACTGCCCGAAATTCCGATATTAGAGAACAGGTTTTTTAAAGTCCTGTATTTCCGAACCCCTTGAGGTACAAACGAAAAAAAAGTTGGTACAAACGGGTACAAACGACGGCGAATCCAACCCTGCTGGCAGATTTTGATTATCTCAAAAACTGCCCGAAATTCCGATATTAGAGAACAGGTTTTTTAAAGTCCTGTATTTCCGAACGCCTTGAGGTACAAACGAAAAAAAAGTTGGTACAAACGGGTACAAACGACGGCGAATCCAACCCTGCTGGCAGATTTTGATTATCTCAAAAACTGCCCGAAATTCCGATATTAGAGAACAGGTTTTTTAAAGTCCTGTATTTCCGAACCCCTTGATGTACAAACGAAAAGAAAGGTGGTACAAACGGGTACAAACGGGTACAAACGACGGTGAATCCAACCCTGCTGGCAGATTTTGATTATCTCAAAAACTGCCCGAAATTCCGATATTAGAGAACAGGTTTTTTAAAGTCCTGTATTTCCGAACCCCTTGAGGTACAAACGAAAAAAAAGTTGGTACAAACGGGTACAAACGACGGCGAATCCAACCCTGCTGGCAGATTTTGATTATCTCAAAAACTGCCCGAAATTCCGATATTAGAGAACAGGTTTTTTAAAGTCCTGTATTTCCGAACCCCTTGAGGTACAAACGAAAAAAAAGTTGGTACAAACGGGTACAAACGACGGCGAATCCAACCCTGCTGGCAGATTTTGATTATCTCAAAAACTGCCCGAAATTCCAATATTAGAGAACAGGTTTTTTAAAGTTCTGTATTTCCGAACCCCTTGAGGTACAAACGAAAACAAAGTTGGTACAAACGGGTACAAACGACGGCGAATCCAACCCTGCTGGCAGATTTTGATTATCTCAAAAACTGCCCGAAATTCCGATATTAGAGAACAGGTTTTTTAAAGTCCTGTATTTCCGAACCCCTTGAGGTACAAACGAAAAAAAAGTTGGTACAAACGGGTACAAACGATGGTGAATCCAACCCTGCTGGCAGATTTTGATTATCTCAAAAACTGCCCGAAATTCCGATATTAGAGAACAGGTTTTTTAAAGTCCTGTATTTCCGAACCCCTTGAGGTACAAACGAAAAAAAAGTTGGTACAAACGGGTACAAACGACGGCGAATCCAACCCTGCTGGCAGATTTTGATTATCTCAAAAACTGCCCGAAATTCCGATATTAGAGAACAGGTTTTTTAAAGTCCTGTATTTCCGAACCCCTTGAGGTACAAACGAAAAAAAAGTTGGTACAAACGGGTACAAACGATGGTGAATCCAACCCTGCTGGCAGATTTTGATTATCTCAAAAACTGCCCGAAATTCCGATATTAGAGAACAGGTTTTTTAAAGTCCTGTATTTCCGAACCCCTTGATGTACAAACGAAAAGAAAGGTGGTACAAACGGGTACAAACGACGGTATATCTAACCCCGCTTGCAGATTTTGATTATCACCAAAAATGCCCGAGATTCCGATATTAGGTACCAGGTTTTTTAAAGTTCTGTATTTCCGAACCCCTTGAGGTACAAACGAAAAGAAAGATGGTACAAACGGGTACAAACGACGGTGTATCTAACCCCGCTTGCAGATTTTGATTATCACCAAAAATGCCCGAGATTCCGATATTAGGTACCGTTTTTTAAAGTTCTGTATTTCCGAACCCCTTGAGGTACAAACGAAAAGAAAGATGGTACAAACGGGTACAAACGACGGTGTATCTAACCCTGCTTGCAGATTTTGATTATCACCAAAAATGCCCGAGATTCCGATATTAGCTACCAGGTTTTTTAAAGTCCTATATTTCCGAACCCCTTGAGGTACTAACGAAAAGAAAGATGGTACAAACGGGTACAAACGACGGTGAATCCAACCCTGCTGGCAGATTTTGATTATCTCAAAAACTGCCCGAAATTCCGATATTAGCTACCAGGTTTTTTAAAGTCCTGTATTTCCGAACCCCTAGAGGTACAAACGAAAAAAAAGTTGGTACAAACGGGTACAAACGACGGCGAATCCAACCCTGCTGGCAGATTTTGATTATCTCAAAAACTGCCCGAAATTCCGATATTAGAGAACAGGTTTTTTAAAGTCCTGTATTTCCGAACCCCTTGAGGTACTAACGAAAAAAAAGTTGGTACAAACGGGTACAAACGATGGTGAATCCAACCCTGCTGGCAGATTTTGATTATCTCAAAAACTGCCCGAAATTCCGATATTAGAGAACAGGTTTTTTAAAGTCCTGTATTTCCGAACCCCTTGAGGTACAAACGAAAAAAAAGTTGGTACAAACGGGTACAAACGACGGCGAATCCAACCCTGCTGGCAGATTTTGATTATCTCAAAAACTGCCCGAAATTCCGATATTAGAGAACAGGTTTTTTAAAGTCCTGTATTTCCGAACCCCTTGAGGTACAAACGAAAAAAAAGTTGGTACAAACGGGTACAAACGACGGCGAATCCAACCCTGCTGGCAGATTTTGATTATCTCAAAAACTGCCCGAAATTCCGATATTAGAGAACAGGTTTTTTAAAGTTCTGTATTTCCGAACCCCTTGAGGTACAAACGAAAAAAAAGTTGGTACAAACGGGTACAAACGACGGCGAATCCAACCCTGCTGGCAGATTTTGATTATCTCAAAAACTGCCCGAAATTCCGATATTAGAGAACAGGTTTTTTAAAGTCCTGTATTTCCGAACCCCTTGAGGTACAAATGAAAAGAAAGGTGGTACAAACAGGTACAAACGACGGTGTATCTAACCCCGCTTGCAGATTTTGATTATCACCAAAAATGCCCGAGATTCCGATATTAGGTACCAGGTTTTTTAAAGTTCTGTATTTCCGAACCCCTTGAGGTACAAACGAAAAAAAAGATGGTACAAACGGGTACAAACGACGGTGTATCTAACCCCGCTTGCAGATTTTGATTATCACCAAAAATGCCCGAGATTCCGATATTAGGTACCGTTTTTTAAAGTTCTGTATTTCCGAACCCCTTGAGGTACAAACGAAAAGAAAGATGGTACAAACGGGTACAAACGACGGTGTATCTAACCCTGCTTGCAGATTTTGATTATCACCAAAAATGCCCGAGATTCCGATATTAGCTTCCAGGTTTTTTAAAGTCCTATATTTCCGAACCCCTTGAGGTACAAACGAAAAGAAAGGTGGTAGAAACGGGTACAAACGACGGTGAATCCAACCCTGCTGGCAGATTTTGATTATCTCAAAAAATGCCCGAGATTCCGATATTAGAGAACAGGTTTTTTAAAGTCCTGTATTTCCGAACCCCTTGAGGTACAAACGAAAAAAAAGTTGGTACAAACGGGTACAAACGACGGCGAATCCAACCCTGCTGGCAGATTTTGATTATCTCAAAAACTGCCCGAAATTCCGATATTAGAGAACAGGTTTTTAAAGTCCTGTATTTTCGAACCCCTTGAGGTACAAACGAAAAAAAAGTTGGTACAAACGGGTACAAACGACGGCGAATCCAACCCTGCTGGCAGATTTTGATTATCTCAAAAACTGCCCGAAATTCCGATATTAGAGAACAGGTTTTTAATGTCCTGTATTTCCGAACCCATTGAGGTACAAACGAAAAAAAAGTTGGTACAAACGGGTACAAACGACGGCGAATCCAACCCTGCTGGCAGATTTTGATTATCTCAAAAAATGCCCGAGATTCCGATATTAGCTACCAGGTTTTTTAAAGTCCTGTATTTCCGAACCCCTTGAGGTACAAACGAAAAGAAAGGTGGTACAAACGGGTACAAACGACGGTGTATCTAACCCCGCTTGCAGATTTTGATTATCACCAAAAATGCCCGAGATTCCGATATTAGGTACCAGGTTTTTTAAAGTTCTGAATTTCCGAACCCCTTGAGGTACAAACGAAAAGAAAGATGGTACAAACGGGTACAAACGACGGTGTATCTAACCCCGCTTGCAGATTTTGATTATCACCAAAAATGCCCGAGATTCCGATATTAGGTACCAGGTTTTTTAAAGTTCTGTATTTCCGAACCCCTTGAGGTACAAACGAAAAAAAAGATGGTACAAACGCGTACAAACGAAGGTGTATCTAACCCTGCTTGCAGATTTTGAGTATCACCAAAAATGCCCGAGATTCCGATATTAGGTACCAGGTTTTTTAAAGTCCTGTATTTCCGAACCCCTTGAGGTACAAACGAAAAGAAAGGTGGTACAAACGACGGTGAATCCAACCCTGCTGGCAGATTTTGATTATCTCAAAAAATGCCCGAGATTCCGATATTAGCTACCAGGATTTTTAAAGTCCTGTATTTCCGAACCCCTTGAGGTACAAACGAAAAGAAAGATGGTACTAACGGGTACAAACGACGGTGTATCTAACCCCGCTTGCAGAATTTGATTATCAACAAAAATGCCCGATATTCCGATATTAGGTACCAGGTTTTTTAAAGTTCTGTATTTCCAAACCCCTTGAGGTACAAACGAAAAGAAAGGTGGTACAAACGGGTACAAACGACGGTGAATCCAACCCTGCTGGCAGATTTTGATTATCTCAAAAACTGCCCGAAATTCCGATATTAGAGAACAGGTTTTTTAAAGTCCTGTATTTCCGAACCCCTTGAGGTACAAACGAAAAAAAAGTTGGTACAAACGGGTACAAACGACGGCGAATCCAACCCTGCTGGCAGATTTTGATTATCTCAAAAACTGCCCGAAATTCCGATATTAGAGAACAGGTTTTTTAAAGTCCTGTATTTCCGAACCCCTTGAGGTACAAACGAAAAAAAGTTGGTACAAACGGGTACAAACGACGGCGAATCCAACCCTGCTGGCAGATTTTGATTATCTCAAAAACTGCCCGAGATTCCGATATTAGGTACCAGATTTTTTAAAGTCCTGTATTTCCGAACCCCTTGAGGTACAAACGAAAAATAAGTTGGTACAAACGGGTACAAACGACGGCGAATCCAACCCTGCTGGCAGATTTTGATTATCTCAAAAACTGCCCGAAATTCCGATATTAGAGAACAGGTTTTTTAAAGTCCTATATTTCCGAACCCCTTGAGGTACAAACGAAAAAAAAGTTGGTACAAACGGGTACAAACGACGGCGAATCCAACCCTGCTGGCAGATTTTGATTATCTCAAAAACTGCCCGAAATTCCGATATTAGAGAACAAGTTTTTTAAAGTCCTGTATTTCCGAACCCCTTGAGGTACAAACGAAAAATAAGTTGGTACAAACGACGGCGAATCCAACCCTGCTGGCAGATTTTGATTATCTCAAAAACTGCCCGAAATTCCGATATTAGAGAACAGGTTTTTTAAAGTCCTGTATTTCCGAACGCCTTGAGGTACAAACGAAAAAAAAGTTGGTACAAACGGGTACAAACGACGGCGAATCCAACCCTGCTGGCAGATTTTGATTATCTCAAAAACTGCCCGAAATTCCGATATTAGAGAACAGGTTTTTTAAAGTCCTGTATTTCCGAACCCCTTGAGGTACAAACGAAAAAAAAGTTGGTACAAACGGGTACAAACGACGGCGAATCCAACCCTGCTGGCAGATTTTGATTATCTCAAAAACTGCCCGAAATTCCGATATTAGAGAACAGGTTTTTTAAAGTCCTGTATTTCCGAACCCCTTGAGGTACAAACGAAAAGAAAGATGGTACAAACGGGTACAAACGACGGTGTATTTAACCCCGCTTGCAGATTTTGATTATCTCAAAAACTGCCCGAAATTCCGATATTAGAGAACAGGTTTTTTAAAGTCCTGTATTTCCGAACCCCTTGAGGTACAAACGAAAAGAAAGGTGGTACAAACGGGTACAAACGACGGCGAATCCAACCCTGCTGGCAGATTTTGATTATCTCAAAAACTGCCCGAAATTCCGATATTAGAGAACAAGTTTTTTAAAGTCCTGTATTTCCGAACCCCTTGAGGTACAAACGAAAAATAAGTTGGTACAAACGACGGCGAATCCAACCCTGCTGGCAGATTTTGATTATCTCAAAAACTGCCCGAAATTCCGATATTAGAGAACAGGTTTTTTAAAGTCCTGTATTTCCGAACGCCTTGAGGTACAAACGAAAAAAAATTTGGTACAAACGGGTACAAACGACGGCGAATCCAACCCTGCTGGCAGATTTTGATTATCTCAAAAACTGCCCGAAATTCCGATATTAGAGAACAGGTTTTTTAAAGTCCTGTATTTCCGAACCCCTTGAGGTACAAACGAAAAAAAAGTTGGTACAAACGGGTACAAACGACGGCGAATCCAACCCTGCTGGCAGATTTTGATTATCTCAAAAACTGCCTGAAATTCCGATATTAGAGAACAGGTTTTTTAAAGTCCTGTATTTCCGAACCCCTTGAGGTACAAACGAAAAGAAAGATGGTACAAACGGGTACAAACGACGGTGTATCTAACCCCGCTTGCAGATTTTGATTATCTCAAAAACTGCCCGAAATTCCGATATTAGAGAACAGGTTTTTTAAAGTCCTGTATTTCCGAACCCCTTGAGGTACAAACGAAAAGAAAGGTGGTACAAACGGGTACAAACGACGGTGTATCTAACCCCGCTTGCAGATTTTGATTATCTCAAAAACTGCCCGAGATTCCGATATTAGGTACCAGATTTTTTAAAGTCCTGTATTTCCGAACCCCTTGAGGTACAAACGAAAAATAAGTTGGTACAAACGGGTACAAACGACGGCGAATCCAACCCTGCTGGCAGATTTTGATTATCTCAAAAACTGCCCGAAATTCCGATATTAGAGAACAGGTTTTTTAAAGTCCTATATTTCCGAACCCCTTGAGGTACAAACGAAAAGAAAGATGGTACAAACGGGTACAAACGACGGTGTATCTAACCCCGCTTGCAGATTTTGATTATCACCAAAAATGCCCGAGATTCCGATATTAGGTACCGTTTTTTAAAGTTCTGTATTTCCGAACCCCTTGAGGTACAAACGAAAAGAAAGATGGTACAAACGGGTACAAACGACGGCGAATCCAACCCTGCTGGCAGATTTTGATTATCTCAAAAACTGCCCGAAATTCCGATATTAGAGAACAAGTTTTTTAAAGTCCTGTATTTCCGAACCCCTTGAGGTACAAACGAAAAATAAGTTGATACAAACGACGGCGAATCCAACCCTGCTGGCAGATTTTGATTATCTCAAAAACTGCCCGAAATTCCGATATTAGAGAACAGGTTTTTTAAAGTCCTGTATTTCCGAACGCCTTGAGGTACAAACGAAAAAAAAGTTGGTACAAACGGGTACAAACGACGGCGAATCCAACCCTGCTGGCAGATTTTGATTATCTCAAAAACTGCCCGAAATTCCGATATTAGAGAACAGGTTTTTTAAAGTCCTGTATTTCCGAACCCCTTGAGGTACAAACGAAAAAAAAGTTGGTACAAACGGGTACAAACGACGGCGAATCCAACCCTGCTGGCAGATTTTGATTATCTCAAAAACTGCCCGAAATTCCGATATTAGAGAACAGGTTTTTTAAAGTCCTGTATTTCCGAACCCCTTGAGGTACAAACGAAAAAAAAGTTGGTACAAACGGGTACAAACGACGGCGAATCCAACCCTGCTGGCAGATTTTGATTATCTCAAAAACTGCCTGAAATTCCGATATTAGAGAACAGGTTTTTTAAAGTCCTGTATTTCCGAACCCCTTGAGGTACAAACGAAAAGAAAGATGGTACAAACGGGTACAAACGACGGTGTATCTAACCCCGCTTGCAGATTTTGATTATCTCAAAAACTGCCCGAAATTCCGATATTAGAGAACAGGTTTTTTAAAGTCCTGTATTTCCGAACCCCTTGAGGTACAAACGAAAAGAAAGGTGGTACAAACGGGTACAAACGACGGTGTATCTAACCCCGCTTGCAGATTTTGATTATCACCAAAAATGCCCGAGATTCCGATATTAGGTACCAGGTTTTTTAAAGTTCTGTATTTCCGAACCCCTTGAGGTACAAACGAAAAGAAAGATGGTACAAACGGGTACAAACGACGATGTATCTAACCCCGCTTGCAGATTTTGATTATCACCAAAAATGCCCGAGATTCCGATATTAGGTACCGTTTTTTAAAGTTCTGTATTTCCGAACCCCTTGAGGTACAAACGAAAAGAAAGATGGTACAAACGGGTACAAACGACGGTGTATCTAACCCTGCTTGCAGATTTTGATTATCACCAAAAATGCCCGAGATTCCGATATTAGCTACCAGGTTTTTTAAAGTCCTATATTTCCGAACCCCTTGAGGTACAAACGAAAAGAAAGATGGTACAAACGGGTACAAACGACGGTGAATCCAACCCTGCTGGCAGATTTTGATTATCTCAAAAAATGCCCGAAATTCCGATATTAGCTACCAGGTTTTTTAAAGTCCTGTATTTCCGAACCCCTTGAGGTACAAACGAAAAGAAAGATGGTACAAACGGGTACAAACGACGGTGTATCTAACCCCGCTTGCAGATTTTGAGTATCACCAAAAATGCCCGAGATTCCGATATTAGGTACCGTTTTTTAAAGTTCTGTATTTCCGAACCCCTTGAGGTACAAACGAAAAGAAAGATGGTACAAACGGGTACAAACGACGGTGTATCTAACCCTGCTTGCAGATTTTGATTATCACCAAAAATGCCCGAGATTCCGATATTAGCTACCAGGTTTTTTAAAGTCCTATATTTCCGAACCCCTTGAGGTACAAACGAAAAGAAAGATGGTACAAACGGGTACAAACGAAGGTGAATCCAACTGATGGCAGATTTTGATTATCTCAAAAAATGCCCGAAATTCCGATATTAGCTACCAGGTTTTTTAAAGTCCTGTATTTCCGAACCCCTTGAGGTACAAACGAAAAGAAAGATGGTACAAACGGGTACAAACGACGGTGTATCTAACCCCGCTTGCAGATTTTGAGTATCACCAAAAATGCCCGAGATTCCGATATTAGGTACCGTTTTTTAAAGTTCTGTATTTCCGAACCCCTTGAGGTACAAACGAAAAGAAAGATGGTACAAACGGGTACAAACGACGGTGTATCTAACCCTGCTTGCAGATTTTGATTATCACCAAAAATGCCCGAGATTCCGATATTAGCTACCAGGTTTTTTAAAGTTCTATATTTCCGAACCCCTTGAGGTACAAACGAAAAGAAAGATGGTACAAACGGGTACAAACGACGGTGAATCCAACCCTGCTGGCAGATTTTGATAATCTCAAAAACTGCCCGAAATTCCGATATTAGAGAACAGGTTTTTTAAAGTCCTGTATTTCCGAACCCCTTGAGGTACAAACGAAAAAAAAGTTGGTACAAACGGGTACAAACGACGGCGAATCCAACCCTGCTGGCAGATTTTGATTATCTCAAAAACTGTTCGAAATTCCGATATTAGAGAACAGGTTTTTAAAGTCCTGTATTTCCGAACCCCTTGAGGTACAAACGAAAAAAAAGTTGGTACAAACGGGTACAAACGACGGCGAATCCAACCCTGCTGGCAGATTTTGATTATCTCAAAAACTGCCCTAAATTCCGATATTAGAGAACAGGTTTTTTAAAGTCCTGTATTTCCGAACCCCTTGAGGTACAAACGAAAAAAAAGTTGGTACAAACGGGTACAAACGACGGCGAATCCAACCCTGCTGGCAGATTTTGATTATCTCAAAAACTGCCCTAAATTCCGATATTAGAGAACAGGTTTTTTAAAGTCCTGTATTTCCGAACCCCTTGAGGTACAAACGAAAAGAAAGGTGGTACAAACGGGTACAAACGACGGTGTATCTAACCCCGCTTGCAGATTTTGATTATCACCAAAAATGCCCGAGATTCCGATATTAGGTACCAGGTTTTTTAAAGTTCTGTATTTCCGAACCCCTTGAGGTACAAACGAAAAGAAAGATGGTACAAACGGGTACAAACGACGGTGTATCTAACCCCGCTTGCAGATTTTGATTATCACCAAAAATGCCCGAGATTCCGATATTAGGTATCGTTTTTTAAAGTTCTGTATTTCCGAACCCCTTGAGGTACAAACGAAAAGAAAGATGGTACAAACGGGAACAAACGACGGTGTATCTAACCCTGCTTGCAGATTTTGATTATCACCAAAAATGCCCGAGATTCCGATATTAGCTACCAGGTTTTTTAAAGTCCTATATTTCCGAACCCCTTGAGGTACAAACGAAAAGAAAGGTGGTACAAACGGGTACAAACGACGGTGAATCCAACCCTGCTGGCAGATTTTGATTATCTCAAAAAATGCCCGAGATTCCGATATTAGCTACCAGGTTTTTTAAAGTCCTGTATTTCCGAACCCCTTGAGGTACAAACGAAAAGAAAGGTGGTACAAACGGGTACAAACGACGGTGAATCCAACCCTGCTGGCAGATTTTGATTATCTCAAAAAATGCCCGAGATTCCGATATTAGCTACCAGGTTTTTTAAAGTCCTGTATTTCCGAACCCCTTGAGGTACAAACGAAAAGAAAGGTGGTACAATCGGGTACAAACGACGGTGAATCCAACCCTGCTGGCAGATTTTGATTATCTCAAAAAATGCCCGAGATTCCGATATTAGCTACCAGGTTTTTTAAAGTCCTGTATTTCCGAACCCCTTGAGGTACAAACGAAAAGAAAGATGGTACAAACGGGTACAAACGACGGTGTATCTAACCCCGCTTGCAGATTTTGATTATCACCAAAAATGCCCGAGATTCCGATATTAGGTACCAGGTTTTTTAAAGTTCTGTATTTCCGAACCCCTTGAGGTACAAACGAAAAGAAAGATGGTACAAACGGGTACAAACGAAGGTGTATCTAACCCTGCTTGCAGATTTTGAGTATCACCAAAAATGCCCGAGATTCCGATATTAGGTACCAGGTTTTTTAAAGTCCTGTATTTCCGAACCCCTTGAGGTACAAACGAAAAGAAAGGTGGTACAAACGGGTACAAACGACGGTGAATCCAACCCTGCTGGCAGATTTTGATTATCTCAAAAAATGCCCGAGTTTCCGATATTAGACGACAGATTTTTAAAGTCCTGTATTTCCGAACCCCTTGAGGTACAAACGAAAAGAAAGATGGTACAAACGGTTACATACCCAGTACAAACGTATGCATTAACAAAAAAAACAATATCTTCAAGTCGGGTTCTGAGCATTTTTCAACCCCCCGTATCTCCGAAACCCTTGAGGTACAAACGAAAAAAAAGTTGGTACAAACAGGTACATACGGAGTACTAACATATGCAAAAATCAAAATAACGATATCTTCAAGTCGGGTTCTGAGCATTTTTCAACCCCCCGTATCTCCGAACCCCTTGAGGTACAAACGAAAAAAAAGTTGGTACAAACAGGTACATACGGAGTACTAACATATGCAAAAATAAAAATAACGATATCTTCAAGTCGGGTTCTGAGCATTTTTCAACCCCCCGTATCTCCGAACCCCTTGAGGTACAAACGAAAAAAAAGTTGGTACAAACAGGTACATACGGAGTACAAACATATGCAAAAAAAAAAATTACAATATCTTCAAGTCGGGTTCCAGGTTCACACAGGTCGGACCAATATTTCTTTTTAATATAATTATGTGATTATTAAATTAGTGATCGCAACACTTGCCGATGAAATGTGGTTTTATCTTCTGTGGGTTTTATATACTTTTTTCCTATAAATTTTTTTTTTACACCTTTAGTTTCCCTAAAACGTATTTTTTTATAAAAAACCGGGAGCACAATTACAGCGGAGTGTACAATACGAACTGAGAGCAGTTTGCTCAGAAGCCCCTCAAGAGGAGTGATATTAAATGTCATGCTTTCGTAAGCCGGACTATTCATCTGGGTAGAGGCACGATGCCCTATGTCAGGGGTCGGCAACCTTTTGAGACGGAAGAGCCAATCATTACAATTTTCAAAATTCCCCAGTTTTTAAAGAGCCACAATTCTTTGTGGCTTTTTAAAACCTGTTTTTTTATTATTTTATTCATGCAAGAGAACGCTTGCTTGCAAGAATATGTCGACTCGAAGATCGTCAGCACACCAAATGGATCGATTGCATGATTTTAAATGGTTTTTATAAAATTATTATATTACGTGTATGGAACTGAATAGCCGCAACTTTACAGCCGCAGGTTGCCGTCCCCTGCCCTATGTGAATCTATGGATAATGCTTCAGACGCAAAGGAAGGACGAACGATGATATCAGCTAGCAGGCTACCGCGAAGCGTAGGCGAAAGCGAACATACTCCCAATTCAACGCTATCATCACAATACCATGCCATGTATGTATAAGGATATTTTATATTCTTTAAAATTAGTCACTGCACAAACATAACTGGTGTCGACCTTGGAATATGTGTCTCCGTAAAGGCCTATCTATCTATAGGTACCTTATTAAGCCCATCACTGACGTAGCTATAATATATATTAATATGCCGAGCTATAATATAAATTACAGTACAGGTTGGCGAAGAAACAGAAATTTATATTATAGCTGCGTGTGCGGTCAGTCGAAGATTAGTATTGAAAATATATAATAATAATAAATATAATAATAATAAAATATTTAATTAATAGATATTATAGCTACGTCTGTGATTATTAACGTGTGATTATTTACGTGCATGTCTAACATAACTAACTCACGCTGCCTATTAATGCTTTGGTGGGTGAATCGACGTATATGGATCGAAAATCCTGTTATTTTCTCGTTCAGTACGCCTACCATGACTTCTACGCTAACGTAATCTACACTCGCTAGAGACTACGGTGAAACATTTTGTATGAAATGCTTCCAAAAGTATCCACTAAAGGCGCTGCTCATCATGCAAAATATCCACCGTAGTCGCTAGCGAGTGTAGATTACGTTAGCGTAGAAAACTCATGGTAGAGGCACAGATCTAGAAACAGATTTGTTAAATCATAGCCAACACCTTATGAGGGCACTGCACTGCTATGCTACGATGACACAAGAAAACATTACTTACTAAATAAAACAAAACCTTTGGATTGGAATGCAGTAAACTACCTGCGGCTGTTGCCCACCTTAATAGCCTCTGTCAAATAGAAATACATGATAAGTAACTTACAATTATCTTTGAAATTACTTTAAATCCTTTTTTAGTTAATCTATGTTCAGTTAACTCAGTTTATCATTTTATAAGGTCCCATTTTTTTATTAACTCTCAGGTAATTAAAGGATATTTTATTTTTGAATAAAACGTTATTGAAATAACATTCTTTAACTTCTGGTAAAACAGGTAAAATACAATGGACTTGTTTACAGGTAAATATGTATGACGATTTATGTGGCAATCTTAGTTCTCAGTGGTTCTCAGTAATTTAATTCCCACTGGCATCTGTGATTGTCTTATGAATATTACGTCAATTCTACGTAGGCAGAAATATGAGCAGAATAGGTAGGTACCTAGCTTGAATCATGCATAAAGGTAACAAACGTAATGATTATCTTAAATATTCCAGAAATTGGCGCATACATACGGAAAGTGACTCACGCCGATAGTTTTAAAGTATTTTATGATGATACCCATAGAACCGACATACTTAGGTATATATACATATTTCCTACATAAACCTTTAACAATGTACCGATTAGTTGAATAAAAGAAAAGCGTACTTCACATGCATGCGACTCCAAAAAATTGAAGAATAAACACGCTTCGTCAGTTTCCCGCGCCCTCCGCTAACCACAGTTCCGCGTCGCCAGCAGCCTACTGACCTCCACTGCCTCCACGACACCAAAAACTAACAATGATTATGACCTCAATAACTTATTATAAGCATGCGAACAAATTGTGAATACATGTATTCGCAGCGCAAATGTGACCTACCTATATATAATATCAAATATATATACAAATCCAACGTGCTAATTATGTTACTATTTCAGTTTGTTACCGCTCACAATATTCCAATCTAATAACAAAATGTTTTCCTTCATAACGGTACATAATATAACTTCATTTTTAACTCGTATTGTATTTGTGTTTTTTTTTTATTTCTCATTTGTACTTGTATTTTTTATTATTTTGTACCTAGCTGTGAATTGTTAATTGTTTAAGTTGTGTGCAGTTGTCATTGGATAGCAGGTTTATGTAATATTTTTTCTTCTTTATGTTTTTGTGTAAGTGTGATCTGTTATCTGTTACTGTACCGTTCAATAAAAATTAAATAAAAAATAAAATAAAATTTACCTATAAATATTTTGTAAATTGATCTTTACTTACAATGTTAAGTAATTATCTACTGAGGGTAGATTAATAGGATCGTCTCAAAAGTTAGTTTAGTTTACAATTAAGTAATGTTTTATGTGAAATAGGTATGTACTTACTAGTTGCACTAATTTGAGTATACCAGGTGGGATCTTGAAGTAGTCAACGTTGATTTTGATCCAGTTCAACGCACCTCCCTGTTGTTGGGGAGAAGGCGCTGTTGGTTTGTTGTGATCCACAGTCACCACTGTCTCGGGTGCCATCATTCTCTGAGTTAAAGCGCTTGGGTTTTAAAATAAAATGTTATGTATGTGTAGATATTATGTATATCACGAGCACTGTCACTGTATTTTGTTAGCACACTATGGACGCGGCGCACATTTCGTCCGGCGACAGCGAGCGTAGTACCTATAGTCCGTGCGATACGGAGCACAACTGCCGAACCGAACCGAAGAGTGGCGGGGAACAAGAATGGTGGCGATGCCGATGGCATTATTAGCCGCAGCCGCTATACTCGGTGACGGAATGCTATGCATATTTTATTAGTCATTTAGTGCTCATAAATGTAGGTACCTGACGCAACCATTAAAAACTACAGGTAGATACTATAGTTCTACTCCGTTTAGTTAAATATAACAATCGACAGTCAATTCAAAACGAAACGAAGCCTTTCTCTACAGGCTAAAGTACGTTATCTCTGAATAAGTGTATGTAGATTATCTTAAATTGTCAATTAATCATATTAGTACATACATAAGTAAGACTTATGTTAGTTTGTCTACCTTAAAGTCCAAGAAACCGTTATTGATCCTGTTAGAAAATTCGGAAATCAAAAATCTCCTACAATAGCCACCTAGCGAGGCTAAGTTAAAATTCATAAGAAGTTGCAACAAATAAATATTAGATGGCGCTTTGATCAATAATACTTGTACGTAGTATTTATATACTCTGAGATAATACTTTGAAGCAATCAATGTCCTTCCTTGATCACTATTGTATGTTGTATGTTGGCTGGATATGGATAGGAGTTATGGGGATTTGTAGACCTATTTTAGAGTCCAGTTTTATTTTATGATGAACGTTTAATTTGAGCGTATTGCTTGGTTGCATTTGCGTATACCTGAATTATCTTAATAACTCAAGAGTTAGTTGCTTACCTGGGATTAAATAAATATAGGTAATAATAATATGAAACTCAAAAATGAAAAAAAAAAACTGACTTCGTAGGTACACTACACTTTCTAAAACGTATGAAATAACGCCCATACAGGTATTTGAATGATCTACGCGGGTATAAGTACTTAGTTCATATTTTCAAAATGCAAAACAGTTAAAAAGAATGAATAGGCACTTGAGTTTAGCGTTGCCAGGCGTCCGGATAAAGCCGGACATAGGTAGGCTTTTTGATTGCGTGTCCGGCCAAAATAAACGGTGTCCGGCTTGTCCGGCTTTTGTAAGGCTTTTTACATTTCGCAAACGAGCGAGCGCGAAGTTAAATATGTTGATAAATGTTTAAGTAGGTATCTAAAATTTAATTTTGACTGATGACTATTTGACTGATTAATAATAAAGACTGACTTGGCATTCGATTTTATTTTTATTTCACTAGGATTTTACAAGATTTATTATAATAATCAAAAAAGCTTGATTTTACAACAAAAAAAATGTCGTACCTATTAATACTGAGACAAAATCCTCAATAATGTCCGGCTATTAGGTTTGGCGACCTGGCAACCCTACTTGAGTTAGAGCTTAGTTTGGGAGGACCATTGAGGCCATCCGTCCAGTGTTGGATGAGTGGCTGGAGCGGAGGCACGGTTCGTTGACCTTCCGGTTGACGCAGATCCTCTCGGGACACGGTTGTTTCGGGAGGTATGTATCTGTGTCGGATTGCCGGGAGGGAGCCGACCTCCGAATGCCACCACTGTGACGGGTGCCTCGAGGAGGAGGCCCAGCACACATAGGAGGTGTGCCCAGCCAAACGAGCTCTGCGCCGAAATGGGGACAGATCTCTCGCTGCCGAGCGTAGTTCGCACTGTGGTTGACAGCGAGAGATTGTGGGATGCACTCCACTCCTTTTGCGAGCGATGGCGATACCACCCTGGCTATCCGCCGCAGAAAAACCGGACATCAGAGGGCGACTTTTTTGAGCCACCTTCCCCCCAACATTGGCCCAAGGGTGGCGGACTCGGGGGTCTGCCGGAAATCAGACGCTCTTCTGTGCCATACTACAAAGAACACCAACCCCCTTATTAATAAGGTGTAAGTTAGTCTTGTAATAACCAGGTATTAAGATAGCCTCATCCCTTTTTGTTTATATGACATTAGAAAGTGACGGATATATTTTAATCCTAGGTTTACCTATACTTGACTTACACCTTATTTATTAATAAGACGGCAAGTGTTTACCTACTAGATGCCGATTTTGCAGAACGAAAAATACTCAAAAAAGTTCAAGGATTATTTATGATGTCTGCAAAGTAGCTTTATGTGCCACACCATACTTAAAAAGCTTTCATATTGCTGCAGAATAAGAGGCTATGGACTGTAGCAGCTCTACTTCTAGTGCCTTAACTGGCTAACGTCCATTCCCTCCAACACCAACATTGTATGATTATATGATGATTAATTGTATGATGGATGGCACCATACAGATTTATGTGAACCATGTAGAAATAATAAAAATCTGTCAGATAATAATTAATGTTTGTGTTGTGTATGTAAAGAGTGGGTACCTACTTGGTTAAACCTTTTTATTAAAAAAGTAAACTTAAGTAGGGTAGTTGCATTACTGTGACTGTCAGATCTTGCTACCTAGCACAATAAATGTTCTTACATTAAATAGTGTTTTCTTGTACATAATAGTGGCGACGAGTACAAAAAGTGATTAAAAATGGACACAAAAGCTGTAAAATTCAGTGAATATAATCCACAGACTGATAATTGGGACAATTACATAGATAGGTTAAAATATTGTTTCGAGGCAAATGGGGTCGTATCGGACGCCGCCAAACGGGCGAATTTCTTTACAATTTGTGGTGCACAAGTGTTTGAGACATTTTTAGCCTTAATTACACAAAAAAAAACAAAAACAAATGTAAATTTGCAAAACAATCTGTTGAATTCCTCGGTTTTGTCATTGATGGAGAGGGCATTCATCCTGCGCCCAGCAAAGTGGACTCAATAAGAAATACTCCAGAGCCAAAGAATGTCCAAGAGTTGCAAGCCTTTTTGGGCCTTTATAACTTTTATGAAAGGTTCATACCGCATAAAGCTACACTACTGGAACCGCTTCATCGATTATTGGTGAGATCACAGACATGGCAATGGACTGAAGATGAACAAAATAGCTTTAACACAGCAAAAAGTCTACTTTCGTCTGAATTAACACTAATTCATTATGACTTGAAGAAAAAGTTAATACTTACATGTGACAGTTCAGAATACGGCGTCGGTGCGGTATTGTCGCACATTATGGAAGACGGTCAAGAACGACCTATCGCTATGGGCTCTAGAACTCTACATTCTCATGAGCGTCGCTATTCCCAACTCGATAAGGAAGCGACAGCAATTATGTTTGGGATCAAAAAATTTCACAATTACTTAATGGGAAGATCTTTTACAGTTGTTACTGATCATAAACCCTTGTTAGGCATATTCGATCCAAGGAAACCAATGCCAAGTATGTTATCACCACGTCTGACTAGAATTGCTATTTCCCTTACTTCTCATGACTACAAGATCGAATATAAACCTGGTTCAGAGATAGGAAGCGCAGACAGTCTCAGCCGTTGGCCGCAACCAGTACCGGAACAACCCGAACAGCAATTGTACGAAGTCTTATTGATGGCAGAGACACCTGAAGACTTTCCATTTGATGCTGAGCAGATTGCATTAGAAACAAAAAAAGATAGAACTCTATCACGTGTTACCCATTACATTCTAACAGGTTGGCCTCCAAAAGTTACTGATACGGATATACGTCCTTATTGGTTACATAGGGCAGAGTTGTCTGTGCAAGAAGATTGCATCCTGTTAGGTTGTCGTGTGGTAGTTCCGCCAAGACAACAGGAAGCTACCTTGCGCGCCCTACATGCTACTCACAATGGCATCGTACAGACTAAAGCATTAGCCAGGAGTTATGTATGGTGGCCACATCTTAATGAGGATATAGAGGCCTTGGTCAGTGATTGTATGAGATGTCTTGAAAACCGTCACATGCCAGCTAGAACAACTCATGAGTGGATAATTCCTACAAAACCATGGTCGCGTATTAACGTTGATTTTGCAGGACCATTTCAAAACAAATTCTTTTTAATTATTGTTGATGCCTATTCCAGATGGCCAGAAGTTTTTGTTGTGAATAATATGACTTCAGATACGGTTATTAGATATCTTAGAATGATATTTGCTACTCATGGGTTATGTGAAACATTGGTTTCAGATAATGGTACATCATTTGTGTCTAGTGAAACAGAGCAATTTTTTGCTGCTAATAAAATTAAACACATAACAACTGCCCCATACCACCCTGCTACAAATGGTTTAGCAGAAAGAATGGTACAAACCGTCAAAGATAAGTTGCGTAAGTTAGACAACACATCTTGGGATATCAAAATTCCTAATATGTTACTGGGACTCCGGGTTACACCCTGTGCAAGTACAAATAAGAGTCCAGCTGAGCTCTTAATGAGCAGACGTCTACGTACTCTTTTAGATAGTATTCATCCAGATAATATCCAGTTTAAAAAAAACGAACAACAAATTGAAAGGAATTCTCAAAACAAACAAAGAGAAACAAATATTGGTCAACGAGTAATGTACAGGAATTATGGAAGAGGACCGAGGTGGTTGGCTGGCAAAGTTGTTGACAAGGAAGGGCCATCTAAATATTCTGTTGTCACTAATGATGGGTCACTAGTAAATAGACACATTGATCAATTAATTACAAGAAAGTCATCAAACTCAGGAATAGAGGAAGGAAATGATGATGGAATACCTATTGAAGAAAGAAATATCATAGAAAAGACGATAGTGAGTCAGGATGATGATGATGATCAAAGAGATGAGATGTCGCCTAGACAGGATACTGATGATATAATACAAATACCAAGTTCATCTGAATGGGCAGACATGTTAGGAATTCCCAACGAAATAGAATACTCTGGCGGGAAGCTAAAAAATAAATTGTTTAATCGGAATAGTACGCCTTATGCAAGACCTACTACTAGTGATAATAACTATCTTTATTAATTGATTATTGTATAGCAGATTCTGTTGTTTATTGTTGTTTTTGTTAGAGTATTTATTTAAGTTGAAATATAAATCAGTTGATGTTATAAGTAGGTTTCATAATAATGTTATTTTTGTTTCTATGATTTTGTTATTAGTTAGACTTGGGGGGAAGGTATGTTGTGTATGTAAAGAGTGGGTACCTACTTGGTTAAACCTTTTTATTAAAAAAGTAAACTTAAGTAGGGTAGTTGCATTACTGTGACTGTCAGATCTTGCTACCTAGCACAATAAATGTTCTTACATTAAATAGTGTTTTCTTGTACATAATAGTTTGTACTTATGAGTATGGTACTTATGAATAAAACACAAAAATAAATTTTCACGTGTATTGAATAAACTTAGAAAAAGAAGCCTAAAATCTTTCCTCCAAGATGTTTCCTTCTGGCTTCTTCGTGATCCATGATACCACCACTTGTGGTGAGGACGAGGTATCTGTAAAGAATTTGTAACATATAGATAAAGGTATGTACTGACAAAATGTAAAAAGAGAAATCTTGTAGGAAGGAATGCCCAGTTTAGCATGAATGGTTGCATTGATATACCCAAAGTACCCGGAAATAGATGCACATGCATACCATTAATAAAAAATTGCCATTTAATTAAACTGCCAGGTGTTGCAGGTGAATTAATAAATTAATACAATAAATGTATAAAATAGCACTAACAATGCTCACCAATATGGAAAGTCATCAACTAGTGCTATTTTATTTAATTTTGCACAACTTTTCAAATGACAACCAACAAGAACTATTGGCGATCCGCGGTAGTTGTGCGTTTTAAATCCATCCAATATAAGTATACAAATTAGAGATTTACCAATCTGTACAATATAGTATCCAATCAAATTAGATTATATAGAGCAGCTCTATTATCCAATACTGATGGATCTTATGTTAAAATAAACATAAGTTCCTTTTATCTTATGTTCATTTTAACATAAGATCCTGATCTAGTATCTATCGGAGCTTTCTAGGTTAGTGATGTATCAGAATATGATACATCACTAACCTAGAAAGCTCCTACACACTTTTTTTTTTATTTACTTTGTCACTGTTTTGTAAAATTTATCAACTTGTAAGTGAAGTGTTTATGCAATCTCATGATCTCATCAGTTTTAAGTTTTAATGGATACCTATTTGATATTTTTAATTAATTACAAACATGAGACATGGCAATGGTATTGTGGAAACAGTTAAAAAAATTAGTCAAATTATATATTGGTACTTTTTAACATGCATTAACTCAGTCAATATATCTACGAAATTCTTGATTTAAATGATAAAGCTAGGTGATTCCAGAATCCACTGGTGCCGAAATTGAATACTGAAATTAATATATGCAATAAATCATACTTTAAAAAAGAAATTATAGTTTATTTTTATGGTACAAAGAAAAGTAAATGTTAACTAGTATGATCTCATACTGAATTTACCATGTAAGTCAAGATATGAACATCATTATTTATCACTGTTTACATTGCAGCACAACATGGTGTGTAGTTGATATCTATTAATGTAAAAATCCACAATAAGCCAATATTTTAAGCATTCAATTTATGAAATATAAAAATGAACATAGGAATAACCTCCTTATAATTTAGGGGCTCATTACAATAATCAAGTCGGACACATTTATGCTAAACTCTGCTAAATGCTATCTCCAGTGACAAAACTATAATTTAATAATTGCATGCACAGCATTCAATGGTTAACTGAAGTATTTGATTTAAATGTGCCACTTTAGTGTGGTTAGGTGTGCGGTTACAATAACATCTCAGGTTATGTGAATGTTTATAAACCAATCTTAATCATTATTTGCCATATATTAGATACACATATATAGATCTTACCCAAACTGTCTTGAAGGAAGTAGATTAGTCCACCTCTCTATATCATTGATTGGAACGTCGAAGCGGGGTGAAATAACTCCACATTTGTTCAGTCTGCCTGTGAGATTGACGACTATCTTGCCGGCTCTATGATCGTCTACGATCTCAAATTCACCAATGTAGCCGTGCTTCATCATTACAGTCAGGAATTTGACTATAACTTTGGAACAAGGCCGGATGAGCACTTGTCTTTTACCGCGCTTCTCAGCATTGTGAATCGACTTCAGCGCATCACTTAATACGTTCATACGCACCATGGCTGAAATAACATAGAATTGGATAAGATATAGTTGTGAAAAGAGCAGGTAATTGGTACAGACCACTTCACATCACACGGATAAATGTCAAAACACCGTGAAACAATAGAGGTTATCACTGAATATATGTTCGTTTAACTGAAATAATACATTCTTTGACGCACACGTAAAGTATCTATTCGTAAAATATACTTTATAACTCCAAATATACTGTAAAATTAATGATTACCTAGGATTAAAAACCCGCCTCAGCGAACCGAAATGACAAAACAGTTCGAAAGAAAGAAAAAGGCTGACGGATGACAGATGTCGATAGAGCTTCCTAACAAATCGACTACAATAATCTACTAACTTTTTTTTTACAAAGAATCGATTGAAATGTCGGTTTGATAGGTGTCAGTGATGTAGTCCAAATTCAGGGTTTTCCACATTCTATATTTTCCAAATTCTCTATTTTACCTAATCTTCTCGTGGTGTAGCATGATTAGCCATTCTTAATCGATCGGCAAAGTTAAGCTACCACCGTCGTGGTCGGTACCTGGATGGATAACCGCCTAGTGGTATTTCAAATCGAGCGTTTCGAGTTTCGAGCGATGATGATGGTTCAAAGTAGTCGGATAAAAAATAATAATTATTATAAATAAATAAATATCCTGGGACATTCTTCACACACTGTCATCTGATCCCAAACTAAGCAGAGCTTGTACACACGGCAACACATCAAGCTATACATTTCCAGTATAAGCTGATCTCGCATTGTATAGGATTTCCGTACAATGAGAGGTCAGCTTATATTGGAAATGTATAGCTTGATCTGTAGCCGTGTGTACTATGGAAACCAAGATGACTGATATAATACATATACTACTTTTTGTTTGTAAATACATACTTAATATACATAATTACACCCAGACTCAGGACATACAAACATGTTCATGCACACAAATGCATGTCCTGTTTGGGAATTGAACCCACGACCGGCGGCGCGTAAGGTGAACCTTAACCAACTGCGCCAACTTGCCCGTCATGATTCGATTACATTATAAATTGATGTTATTCAATAGTTAGACGATTGTAATCACTAGCTTTATATAGTCCCACAAACTTATCTGGCCCGGTGGCCAAAAGAGGAACTAATGACGCCAGTTTGAAATGTCAATCTGCCTGTCATTCTCCACCAACTGCTATAACAGTGCCTCTTTCACTGGGCCTAAGTTTGCGGGACTATACATCTTTGACGAGTGAGTCATCATCACGGAACAAAATCCGTGGTCATCATCATCACGGGAGCATAGTTAGTCTGTGCGGTAGTATAGTTTTTTATCATTTTATTTTGTAATAATCGACCGAGATTAACTTAAAATCATTCAAATCGTGATGTATTATTATTCGTTCCTCGATCTTCGGCGTCGATGTTACAATTTACTTCAATTTTCATGCGATTATAGAGTCTGGCAAACGAAAGTTGAGCCTGGCTGTAATTGAAACTCTTTACATGGCAACATTCTATTAATGTCACTTTCGTCACCCGGCATAAAAAGTGTCAACTAGTTTACTGAACCAGTTTTGATACTTACCCTTTATTCATAATGGCTTTATAGCTAAATCAGTGTTATAGTGTCCACCTTCTCATTATTTCGATCACCTTAATATTCTACAATATGCTAAATAGACTTCTACGATCGCTAATCACTGAAACATCTATCCATATTGTTCTACGAAGGTAAAAAAAAATATAAACTAGAAAAAACTAAAATTTCCACAATTTTTATATGAATATATATATATAGTACGCTTAGTTTGGGACAGTGTTGGGCATTAATCAATTAATTTTTCAATCAACTCGTTAATTGACTAAAAAAGTAATTGCGATTAAATTAATTGCAATTAAGAGGACTCAATTCGTCATACTTTTCATACAAAACCCCTGTACTTATTATGGCGTTGTTAAACATTTTTCGTTAGATATTTTGAACAAATTAGTATCTTGTGTACTATATCTAGCCTTGTATCTTGGCGTAATTTAAAAAAAGTGTGAAACAAATTCAGTCAAAGCCTCCAAAAAACAGCGTTTTTGCCTGAACTTTGGCCATATCTAATGTACCTATAAATTGTAAAAGTAAAGAAAACATTTAGATACCAGGCTTGCAAATGTATTGGAGATTCTAAATAACAAACTTTTTTTTCACAAACTTGTAAGATTTTTTCACAAGAAGTATACTCCTGGAACAAGTTTTATGAATGCGAAATCATGAATGACGACCTAGCAAAGCGGCCGCGAGTGATCAGCGGAATTTACCGACTGATAACCGACGGCTCTGATGCTATCTCTCTTTATTCGCAGTCAAACATTACGTTGGATGAAACAACAAGCTTTTAGACTATGCTCGCGTTGAAGTTGCGCCGGCCACAGAGGGCCGCCTTAAACGTTTAATTGCATGTTGCAATTAAATTATTTAGATTAATGTATGTTAATTGTAACTCGCAATTAAAAAAATAGCAATTAACTTTTTTAATTTTAATTAATTTAACAATTAAAACTAACAATTAATTTACTAACCTTTATCAAAATCAATGGATAGTATTACAAGATTTCGAAAATTTGACTTACATTATATTTACTTATATTTGTATTACAAGGTTAAACATCAGTAACGAAGCGGGAAATTTGAATTTTTTCGAGTTTTAATTTTTTTTACCTTCGTAGAACAATATGGATAGATATTTCAGTGATTCGCGACCATAGTAGTTTATTTAGCATATTGTAGAATTCATACTTTTTGTTTAAGATTAACTATTTATGTACATTTCCCAATATAAATGATAATAGTGCTTAAGTATAGTAAAGAATATGTATGTATATGTATGTGTATGTATACAAGATATATATGTATGTGTGTCTATGTGTATATGTATTTATGCATTATATTGTATGTATAATA
This sequence comes from Polyploca ridens, assembly GCA_951394255.1. Lineage (NCBI taxonomy): Eukaryota > Metazoa > Arthropoda > Insecta > Lepidoptera > Drepanidae > Polyploca > Polyploca ridens. The sequence goes on from OX596247.1 coordinate 8,969,435, forward strand.
TGGTATGGTATGTATGTATATTACTTATCTGATTGTGTGTTCCCGCTCTGCCTGTTTTTAATGTATAATGTTTTAAATTATAAATGTGAGCTTATAAAATGCTATTTTATGTCACCATTGTTTTTTGCTACATATTTAGTTCCCCGTGAAAAATGTTTAAGGGAGTAGATTTAAATATTTGTAATTGTCTTTTTCTTCTAACTTCTATTTGTAATCTATTTCTGTTATTTTTCCTTAATATAAATAAATAAATAAATAAATAAATAAATAAATAAATAAATAAATAAATAAATAAATAAATAAATAAATAAATAAATAAATAAATAAATAAATAAATAAATAAATAAATAAATAAATAAATAAATAAATAAATAAATAAATAAATAAATAAATAAATAAATAAATAAATAAATAAATAAATAAATAAATAAATAAATAAATAAATAAATAAATAAATAAATAAATAAATAAATAAATAAATAAATAAATAAATAAATAAATAAATAAATAAATAAATAAATAAATAAATAAATAAATAAATAAATAAATAAATAAATAAATAAATAAATAAATAAATAAATAAATAAATAAATAAATAAATAAATAAATAAATAAATAAATAAATAAATAAATAAATAAATAAATAAATAAATAAATAAATAAATAAATAAATAAATAAATAAATAAATAAATAAATAAATAAATAAATAAATAAATAAATAAATAAATAAATAAATAATAAATAATAAATAAAAGGCGGAGTTTTAGTAATAGGGTCCCGTTTGGCACCTTTCTGGTACGGAACACTAAAATTGAACAGATTCTTATTTTTTCAACCAATAAAATCAAACATTATTACTTTTTAATTGTTAGTTTTTAATTAAATTGAATAAAACAATTGAAAATTAATTAATTGTTAACTGTAGAAAATCACAATTGACAATTGATTAATTGTTAACTGCTATCACTACAATTAACAATTGTTAATTGTAATTTCCACAATTACAGTTGATCAATTGTTAGTTGTTATGGTGACAATTAACAATTAATTAATTGTTAATCTTTAATTGTTAATTCAATTAAAATTTGCCCAACACTGGTTTGGGATCAAATAACCGTTTGTGAGGAATATCCCAGGATTTTTATTTATTTAAAAGTATTCTATATAAGAATAGAATATAACGAGTTTGTGTACAATTTTAACATATTTACATGCAAATAATTACATAGGAAAATCAAACATAACTTAATATTTATATATTTTTTTTGTAAAGTATCAAAACAATTTATTCCTACTATACTTAGTGATACCACATCTAGATTTTTTAAATTTGCCGTGCTTTTTCAGGTTCTAATTTCGTATGCCAGACTATAGATTTTCATTAGACTGTTATTGTTGATAGGAGAAATGAATCGAAAATCGATTAATAGGTGGTTTTTTTTTTGGATAGGCAATCACTAGCCTGCTTTGTTTTTTTTTTTTTTTTTATACGACTATGTCGGTAACCAAGCATACGGCCCGCCTGATGGTAAGCAGTTACCGTAGCCATATTGACGCTTGCAACGCACGAAGCATCGCTAACGCGCTACCGACCTGTATTATCGATCTGTCTGTTTGTAATATTCTCCAAAAGCCAGGCGAAGGTTCGAGCTATACAGCCTTGTCTTATTTGAGTTTTTTTTTTTCGAATTATATTATTATAATCACAAAATAAAGTAGTCCGTACTCCGTATAAGTCATGTTTTAGTACAATAATGGTAATCATACTAAATAAATAATTATTTAATAAGCAAAACATGTAAGGTCTTTTTGGAAATAAAAAAAAATAAAAAAATACAAAATCGTATCACGGAATTTTTGATACAGCTTGAAAAGACGCAATGTCACTGTGCAAGTTCCCGCGAAAAATTCCTCAATTGGTATAAGAGCTAGCAACGTCGCGAAAAAAAGAACTTTAGTAAGGCTGGATTTTTGATATTTTCTTGCGCATTAAAACCTGATAGAGATGCGCCAAGTCTGGCAGCTGGAAGTGGTTGCGTTTCCTTTTGCGCATCCTATTTGTACTAGTGAAAAATTCGGATTTTTAACCCATTAAACCATTTTAGCACGATTATTTTTTTCTTCACCATTTTCTACAGCCTTTTAGCAACCTAAACTTAAATCGACAGAGCGTTATGTGGATGCTACCTACGTGCCAGATGCTATTTTAGTTGTGAATCTTGTGAATGACATATTTCCTTCTAAACCATTTTCTAAAAGCTGAAATTTTAACATTATATAGTTATGCTATCAATGAACCTAAAACAAACCTTGCCAGACGGAAATCTGGTTGCATAAGGGTACAAAGACTAATTTAAGATCAGTTCAGCACACGGAAAGCAAGTACCGGAAATGGAATTAGAGACCCAATCGATAGCAGCAATGAACAAAATGCTAACTCGAAAAAGTTTATTTTAAACCAGAGCCATTTGAAGGAAAGGATAAGATAACTTTATATTCAAAATCCAAATAAAAAAGTTATTTATTCAGGTTAGGCCCTGATAAGGCACTTATGAACGTTACAGTTGAATCTATCGACGATTCGAAATACACTTAAACTGAGAAATCTCCGAAAATATTTTGTACTAGTTGTCCCCCGCGGTTTCACCCGTGTTCCCGGGATAAAAAGTAGCCTAACTCCTTCTAGGCGTAACAAACAAACAAATTCACTTTCGCATTTATAATATTAGTTAGGAAGTTAGGATTTAATCAATTTTTTAATATAAATTATGTATCGGGAAGCTGAATAGTTGGTCCGACTTATTTAGATCATTAGAAAGATTGATTAAGTGGCAACACTGACCATAAAATCAATAGCAAAGTTAATAAAAGTTTGCGTGTAGCATTTAGAGGAGGCAGTCTATCGCAAGCACTCGACCTAGCCCCCAAAAAGGAAGCTAAGCAATATTGCTAACGCAATTCATTTTTTCGAATTTACAGCAGTATTTAAGTAATTCATCAATTCCGAGTCTTTTAATGAATTGAAAAGAACATAATGAGTAACTATTTTACCAAAAAGAAAATCGAAAAAATGGATTCCGTAGCAATATTGCTTTAGCTTCCTTTTTAGCTCCCCTGTGCACACCTCTAAGTGCAGTTGCTATTTCACCCGTAACTAAAACTTTTAATTTATTAATACTGTAGGTGTAATTAAAGTGATAATTTAATTGTAAAATTACAACAATAAACATGTCGGGCCCATGAGGAGTTTCTTGCGTCGCTTCTTCTCCTCATTTTTTTTTTTATTTAGATAACACGTTGGTTTTTACTTTATAATATACTTTTACTTTATTTAATTCGTTGTTTTCTTACCCTGTTCCTAATTATATGGAGTCGGTGCAATTTTTGCGCTGCTTCAATTCGACCATTATATCAGCATTTCCTCCTTTCTTACTAATTTTTTTCTTTCACACAATTCATCTATCTCTTATTCGGACTTCTTTTCGGACATCCATCCACTATTATAATGAATAATAATATAATGAATTTACCCTCCTTGATACCTTGACTTTATTATGGTCGATGCAATCATCTTTGAGGTCTTCAGTCACAATAAACCATGGCATGTCATGGTTAAGCACCATGTCATCGGCATAGCTCATGTTATTTACACAATTACCAGATGGTAAATCACTGATCAGTTGATCTACATAAATATTGAATAACCTTGGCGATGTCAGACCTCCACATTCCAGTTTGTATGGATCAGACAATGCATTAGACCATTTAACATAATTTATCTGTTTGTTATACCAGACGGATAGTGTAGTTACTAATTCCACAGGGACACCTCCCTTCCTAAGCTTATCCCACAGGATATTATATGATGCTAGATCAAAAGCTTTAGAAAGGTCCAGGAAACATGCATTCACGAGGGCTGATATATCTCTCCGTGGGATTGGGGCCTTAAGATTTAAGGCTTTTAACCCAATTAGCGTAATATAGCGGGCGAGCACAAAAAGTGAATTTACTTAGTGCTGTGCCATTTCTTGGAACTGCTTTAATTATTTATTTTTTAATTTAATTAAAAAATATCCTTAAGATAAACAATTTGGCAGAAAAAAAATTTCGCAAATTTCCAAAATTCCAAGTTAGCATTAGTTCATTTCTGGTGTCTAAACAATTTAAACAAAGAAATTTCATTGTCATATTGACAACCAAGTGACGCCTCAGGGGTAGTCAACATTTTTCTAGACAGTATCATTATAATTTTAATAATGATTCATAACCTCAGTCAGGATATACATGAAGCTACATGATGCTCAATATGGTTTTCGTCAGGGGCTGTCTACTGAGAGTGCTATATTTTACCTTAGAACATACGGTTAAATACTACACAGATAGGAAACCTCTCGTGAATGCATGTTTCCTGGACCTTTTTAAAGCTTTTGATCTAGCATCATATAATATCCTGTGGGATAAGCTTAGGAAGGGAGGTGTCCCTGTGGAATTAGTTACTACACTCTCCGTCTGGTATAACAAACAAATAAATTATGTTAAATGGTCTAATGCAATGTCTGATCCATACAAACTTCCATACAAACTGGAATGTGGAGGTCTGACATCGCCAAGGTTATTCAATCTTCAGAGAGCTCATTTTGGCTGTCATATAGATATATGACAACCAAAATGAGCTCTCTGATCAGTGATTTACCATCTGGTAATTGTGTAAATAACATAAGCTATGCTATGGTAGTATTAGGAAACCATTATTCATATGTGAAGCTTATGCTGAGGATCATGGTTTAAAATATAACTCAAGCAAGAGTGAGTTACTGTTGGTGTTTAGGGGTAGAAATAAAAGTCCGTCATATATCCCTCCAGTAACCCTAAATGGCACTACACATACACTACAACAATACACTATGGCAAAAAGTTTTATTGTGACTGAAGACCTCAAAGATGATTGTGATATAGAAAGGGAGCGCAGAACGTTGGCAGTGCGGGCAAATATGCTGGCTCGTAGGTTTGCTGGTAGCTGAGTCAATGTCAAGATCCCACTCTTTAAGGCATATTGCCAAAATTTTTATTCCAGCAGCCTATTGGCTAATTATACCCAAAAAGCATACAACACTCTGCTGTTGAGGCTTCCTCCTTACTGTAGTGCTTCAGGCATGTTTGCAGATACGGTTGTTTTTTTCGCCATTATGCGCAAACAAGTGGCCTCTATTTTAAACAGGGTGAGAGGGAGCACCAACATCATTCTGAACGTGTTTGCTGTGAGGGCAGATGATGAAGCTGCACGTCATGCGTTATGCTTCATAAACTGCCTGTCGTTCTTTTTCTGTTGTTTTAATGTTTAAAATTTGTACTAACTTAGCTATTTTTTGTGTATTTACTAACAATCTATGGACCCTGTTGTCTGAAAATAAATGCATTTTATTTTATTTTATAATGAAACTAAAATATTTTGATTTTTATTACCAAGTTGTTTATGTGTCTTTATTTCAATTGTTACCGAATAAATAGCTCATTCAGAATATTCTTTATATTATTGACCGTGTATGAGGAATGTCCCAGGATATTTATATTTATTTATTTATTATTATTTAATCTCTCTGATTTGGGCTTTGACGAGCTTAATAATGAAGTAATAAATCTTAATATAAACTGATATATTATATAAGCCAATTCTTATAGACGTGCTTGTAGGCATTCGTTAATTGTCGTGACTTTCTCTGACAATGCAGTTTGTTGTCTATTTTTAGGCCGTGATGGAATCCTCATACTTCTTGGTCGAAGGTAATCTAAACAGATTTTCGAGTACCACAATATATTCTTAAGCCGATCTTAATCTTTGGATCGCGGTTAAATGATAACAACGAAAAGAATTGTTATTATAGGATGCGCGTCCCTCGCGAGAATCAACACTATTGGTCTGTATACTCTTATGCAACCAGATTTCCACCTGGAAAAATAATTTTACGTTCTAGCATAACTTTATCATATTAAGATTTCTGCTTTTTGAAAATGTTTTTTTTTTTCACAACTAAAATAGCATCTCGCACGTAGTAGTAATTCACATAACGCTCATCCAATAAAAAAATATTTGCTGAGAGGACGGAGAAAGTGACGAAATAAATTTATAAAATGTTAAAATGTTTCAAACTCCGAAATTTTCACCAGAACAAACAGGATGCGCAGAAGGAAACGCAACCACTTCCGGCTGTCAGAGTTGGTGCATCTCAATCAGGCTTCTATGAGCAAGGACATATAAAAAAATCAGCCTTGCTAAAGTTCTTTCTCGAAAACGTTGGTAGCTCTCGTACCAAATAGACTGCACCAGATTTTACGAGGCGAGCGAAGAAACGTCAAAACAACTAGAACACTAATAATGTCGTTCATACAAACATAATAATTTATTTCAAATTAACGAATAAAAGAACTCGACACTGGCAAAATAAGTCCTAAAAAGATTTGGTTGCCAAAATTAAGAAGACGAAATATTGGCCCTGTGGGGCGATTACGTTTTTTTTTTATACTTCTTAGGTAGCAAACAAGCATACGGTAGCCGCCTGATGGTAAGCGGTTACCGCAGCCTATGGACGCTTGCATCACCAGGGGTGTTACTCGCGCGTTGCCGACCCTGCAGAAATCTCTTCACACCCTTTTTGAAGAACCCCATGCTGTACTCCATTGGGAAAACCACGGCGTAACTAAATTTCGATCATTTTCGAATTGAAATCGGTTCTTTATAGCGGTTTTCTGATAACTTTTTTACGTTCTGATAACTGCAAATACAAACAGTGGTTCATTAGAAATGGAACCATTTCCGATTTTGTAATATTTCTACCGATTCAGAGGTTATTTCAATCTGAATTTCATTGAAATAAAGTTACGTAATCCACGTACTGATTCTGTTGTTCACAACTAAACTAATTTTAATCTCACTATGTCTCTTTCTAACAAAAAACATAAGAAAAGGAAGTAAGAAATTTAGTCCTGTCAAATTAGTCCAATGCTTGTTTTCAATATAAATTTAGTCGCCATCTATCGTGGTTACGCTTAAATACACGCAAAATAAGACGGTAAAGATTAATTTTACAACTTAAAATATGTTCTATCCTTTTTCAATAATGTTCGTAAGAAAGAGATGGGATGTGTCTAAAATTAGTTTAGTGCGATTTACAACAGAATCGGCATTATGTCGAAACCAAGGAATTTTTATAATACGTAACGTCGAAACCCATTAGTCTTTGTAATTTCTTTTCGCAAGTTCTAGAGAAACTTAGTTGTTGCGATAAATTGTAATTTATTTTTAAAGTAATTTTTACCTATAAATTATATTTGAATTTATTTTGAGAGCAGAATCGGGCCATGTCATTTATTGTCACTATATCTCTATCTAACAAAGAACGTAATAAAAGTACCTAGGTAGGTATGTAAGAAATTTAATCCTATCAAATTAGTCCAATGCTTGTTTTCAACGTTTATTCCCTAGGATAGCTTAAAGATGCAAATGATCATAACACGTAGCAGTTGCAGTATTTTACACATCATGCTATATATTTCCTTTGTGATAACTCTCTGTTAACCCCTAGGATAGCTTATAGATTCAAATGATCACAACACGTAGCAGTTGCAGTATTTTACGCATCGTGCTATATTTCCTTCGTGTTAACTCTCGGTTATATAACTCACGGTTAGTCACCATCTATCACTGTTACGTCTAAATACCCGCAAATTATAGCGGCAAAGACTAATTTGACAGGTTTAAATATGTTATATCCTTTTTCAATAATGTGTGTAAGAAAGAGATGTGAAGTGACTAAAATTAGTTTAGTGCGATTTACAACAGAATCGGCACCATTTACAGCCAGGGCCGTCTTTAACCTATTGGAGGGCCAGGGCCCCTTATGATTCCGTCAATAACTATGATTCCTAGGTAAAAAAAAATCTAATTGGTTCGTCAGTTAGATTATCAAAAAATATTGGAAACGTATTTTTTGCTTCACCAAATCATCAAAATATTAAAAGATAAAGCGAGTTAAAGTTCCGGCTCCTGACGTCACTTTAGAGTAAAAAGTGTACTCTAACACGCGGAACTTCAACACACGATACCTTCGTATTTTATAGTTTAAGTAATTGGCAAAAGAAAAAATCAATGTGTAATATTTTTTGAAAATTAAAAGACGGACTAAATAGTTTTTTTTAGTCATCTAGCCCATTCTAGATTTATCTGTTTTATTTCTTTACAATCACATTCAATGAATACGTTATTACACAGAATTAGGGGGCCCCCATCGATTTCGGGGCCCTGGGCACTTGCCCAGAGTAACCAACGTAAACAGGCCCCTCTTTCCCACTGGGTGGGAAAGACGGGCCTGTTTACAGCTCTGTATAGGTAGTTAGCTTTAAAAAAATGTAGATCTACCTACAAGATCTACGGATTTTTGGCTATCGACGGAATTCTACGGATTTCTGAGCGACGCTCCACGGATTTTTAGAAATCGGTTCTGGCAACACTGTACACAGGCATTTTTTTAGTTTCCGTTTTGCTCGTCAAGTTGCACGCGTCCTTCGGTTGTTGTGCAATGAAATTGAAGTTTGTAAAACTTTCAAAGTTCAAAGAAACTTTCAAAAATGAAATAAAGCTGTATTGCTAGACAATACAATCAAACATACACATGCCTTTGACATATAGTGGTCAGGATATTGTGGAATTAAACTAAACAGAACATAACTCAGCACGTATGGCGTACAAAGTTGAGTGAACTTATGATGATGTTGTGAGTGAGTAATCGCTACCTTGTCCATCTGACTACCATTGCTGCAAACAAGGCGAGCAAATTCCACAGGTGTTAAGTGTGTTGTGGTTGCAAATATCCTAGCAACAGTTTGAAAATGAACTATTCAGTTGCAATTTCGTCTTAGTAACTTTTTATGTGATATAGTCTCATTCAGAAAATGTTATCAGTAGAAAATGTGAAATGTTAAAAGTTTTAGCTAAAGTGGCGGATAAGAAATAGGAAAAGTAAATATATAACGTGTCATGGAAGAATTAGAGTGGTTGCCCAAAATGTATTCAACAAAACTTTGTGGAACTGTGCTACTATTGTGCATCATTCAATCCACATCATCCGTAGATACATCAGGTAAGTGAATAATACTGATAATGAGTGTGAATATACACACTTGAACCGAGCTCTCTTGTTACTTACTTTTATTTGTCTTTTTTCTGTTATATTTAATGCCTATAGTTACATCATCACAATTGTATTTCATTGCTTTTAGATATACACAATTTGATATATTGTCAACAATTGATAGACTCAATCCAAGACTAGCCACCACCAATTAATTACAGAGGTAATTAGATTGGACACTTATGTACAACCATAGTGGCCCCATGTGCTACTTTGTCTCATGAACTTTATGCTAGCTTTGTATATTTATTCAAATTCTGTTGTGCAGATCTTTTGTACTCTGTAGAGTTTACATTGTCTTAGGCTGCCACTTTGACAGAAGGTAGGAACATTTAGCCTAAACTTTTACAATCTATATACATAAAAGAAAGTCATGTTAGTTACACTATTTATAACTCAAGAACGGCTGAACCGATTTGGCTGAAAATTGGTGGGGAGGTAGCGTAGGACCAGGAGAAGGACATACGATACTTTTTTTTAGTGTCGATTAGGGTAGGGTAGAACACCACAGGAATGAAGTCGTGTTGGGCCAGCTAGTTTAAGATATCAGAAAATCCCATGCATGTAATAGATAGCATGTTATTTTTTTTTGTCACAATCATTCATTTTGATTCCTTAAATATCTTTCTAGTAGTTTCTGATCTGACTTTCAATACTATTCATCCCTTTTGAATTAGGTATCTTCTTGTCAGTTGTTCTCTCAATATTTAGAATCATGTTAAAATATAATAAACCATCATCAAGATGTAATATTTATTAATACTTTGGCTAGGGAAAGAATCTATATTGTTAAAAAAATAGAATTCCAGGAACTGATATTCAACTGATTACATTGAAAAACAACAACATTTGTTTTGATGTACTTATTTATCTTTAAGTCACAGAAATGTATATTATTCTCATATTGGATATAACATCTAAAAAAATAGGGAATGTATGTTGCTTCTTGTATATAAAATTAATAGGGATGTTGCCTGGGTAAAAATATAATAATTCTAATTAGTCCGTCAGTTAAATAAAGCGCGACTAAGTTCGAGAGTGGGGGCTCGTGACGTCACTTGTTCCTAAAAAGTGTACCACACCATGACGTCACGCGGAACTTCAACACACATTATCTTCGTATTTTTTTGTTTAATTGACAAAAGAAAAAATACGTGTCTAATATTTTTTGATAATGTAAATGACGGACTAATTAGTATTCTTCAGGAAAGTAGCCTATTGTCCAACAAGTCAAAAGTCTTCAGGCCTAATCAATTTTATATCTAAAATTTTCTTTCTTCCACCAAATAATGAATGCACATGGTCTAAGATGTTTATTGTGGAAATGTATAATGAATAGAGGTCAATCAGCTCACGCAAAACGGGCCCACTCAAGCGGCCTACTTGCGGAAAAAGGAGCCCCGAACAAGTAAGAGGTCAATCAGCTCTACAGTTTCTTAAATTATTCAATATTTATGTGTTGCATACATTTTGAATTTGAGTAATATCAACATGTTTAACTTTAACTAGTGTTTTTTTTACTGTTTAGATTTATCAATGAACTAAGCTTTTCGTCAATAATTTTCCCTGTCAACATATCTTATTTTTTGGGCAGGATGTCCTATATGTAGACGTATGTTCCAAACGAAATACTACATGATGATCTTCTTCATCTTCATAACATCTTCGATACATGACGTATTAAAGAGGCGTAAATCGTGTCGTATTGCGTTTGAGACCTGCCTATTTAGCTGCCGATATTCGGCTGTATTAGCTGAAGACTGCAACTTCATTTCACATCCTCGCTTCATGAGTTTGAGAGTTTCATGCGAGAGTTTTTGGGTTCTATTCGTGCAGCGGGTCTTAAAGAACTTAGATCCTACCGCATGGACAATTTCCACGAGCCTATTGTTTGTATCATCAATCATCCAGGCATTGGAAGAGATTATAAAGTTCGAGCTGAAAGCTTTCAGGGTCTTGGATACATGCAGATTGGGGTCGGAGTGTAGACTTTACCAGACGACATCTCTTCACCTGGATGTTCAGGTTCAGTGTGCCTCTTACTAATCGGTGATCGCTGCCGATCTTACCCTGTTGATTACAGAAACATCACTGAAGATTTGCCGCTTTGTCGCCAAGATAAAGTCTACCTCATTGTTGGTGGATCCATCAGCTACTCCAGGTCCATTTCCTGTGCGGATGCTTTTTGAAGAAAGAGTTCATCATAAAAAGTGCCTCCAACTCCATGAAGTCAGCCAGCTTTGCCCCCTAGGATTCCTCTGCCCAATTCCAAAATGCCCCACTCTCAGCTCATCGTCTTTCCTAATGCCTAGCTTCGCGTTAAAGTCCCCATCAATACCATATAGTGAGTTTTAGAGGCATGTATGGCTCGTGAGATATCCTCATACAATGTCTCTATCTCGTCATCTGGGTGTGATGAGTTCGGAACGTATACCTGAATGACCTTCAGCAAACACCCTTTGGTAATTCTGAGTACCAACTCTCGGTGAGACACACTCTATCCTCACTATCCTCCTCCTATATGTATTCTTGATGAGGGGCTTGCGGACAAAAAACCCGACACCGGTGATCACCGTCCCGGTAGTAAAACAGGTTACCGGTTATTTAAGGATTATCGTGTCCTCCCCCTCTCTTCGAACTTCTGATAATCCCATTATACCCCAGCGCAACCACTTCTTCCTCCAGCTCAATGAGCTTCTCGTCGGTCCTCACCTCAGAGTCCGTGTATTATATATATGTCACCAGGCCCAGTCGTCTGTTTTGGTAGCCGGATTTCTGTCGGAGACAGTAGTACATGACAACACAAACACAACTACAGTATCCGGCAGAGATCCGTATTGCCGTAATCACCACGCTTGGCAGGCGGGTTGGTGATCGCAGTAGTGATGATGTATCACAGATGGACGCTGCTGCCCGTCCCCCTGGTGTATTCCCTTAGTCGCCTTTTATGACACTTTCAGGATTGGAAGGGTTGGCCCTATTCTATGCCGGGAACCACACGGCCAATTAATTATCTTAGTATCTATTTTATTTCCTGTTAAAGTCTCGGTATTACTGGGCATAAATTTTATATTTTTTTAATTTAATTTTTATATGATTTTATATAATGAGATTCGTTTAGGATATGCTGTGAATCTATAAAAATAAATAAATAAAAAAATATGATTGTGTTAAGAATGTTTTATTGATGCTAAAGACAAAAGTAGTTATTTGTTTGAATCGAGATTTTAATATGTTACTTAATTCCAGCGTTGCCATTAGGGTACGCATTAGTACTCATTGCGTACTATTCCGTTAGGTAGCGTTCTCAGTAGGGCATGTAATATCGGAAGATTTTTCAATTCCGATATTGATTTCCGATATTGGATCTCAATATCGGAATTCCGATATTAATATCGGAATTCGACATTTTTATTATAAATTGCTCATATTCCTTATAAATTGCACATATTCCTTATAAAATGCACTAATTATCTATCTATACTGATATTATAAAGTGGAAGAGTTTTTTTGTTTGGTTAAACTGGCAAATCTTTGGAACTACCGGTCTGATTCGTTTTTTTTTCACTTATAGGAAGCTACGTTATCCCCGAGTATTATAGGCTACTTTTAATCTCGGGAACGCGGGTGAAACCTCAGGAGTCAGCTAGTTCGTTATAAATTTGGATTGAAAACATCTTCTGCTCAATCAAGCACTATTGTCAGAGGGGTCGTGGTTGCAATAGATAGTGTATATGGTGCGTCTTCAACGCCAATGTTCTTGACTAGGGTTACAGCTTTCGCAATGCTTTTCCATTTTTTGCGGATCGTAGCGTTGCGAGTACACCCTCCCACTCTGGACAACAAGTCTCTTCATCGAGTGTTCGTTTCTGCATATGTAACCAAAGAACTTGAGAATTTGAAGCTGCACAGTCGACCAAAGCCTATCTGTTATTCAATTCTCCTTCAGGATCGCGTTATTGGTGCGAAAGGCTGTCAACGGCATTTTCGGGAAGCTTCTTCTGCAACACATCTCCAGTGCGTCAATTTTCCGGCTATCTTGTAGGCAGAACGGAAAGACCAGGCATCTCATAAGTCGAATCTTTGTTTTCCTAGTTATACTTCTGTCTTTCCAAATCTTCCTACTGCTGATCTTGTGATTGCACATCGTCTTCTGTATGATCTCATCTTCACAGTATCCTGTGTTGAAATTGGTAGAGCCGAAGTAGATGTAGATTTTTCTCAGTACGTCCAATCTATTAAGTTACGCCCGGTCTATTATTAAAATTTTCATCTTATCTCTGTTGATTGCAAGTCCCAATTGGAGACTAGTGGTTTCTTAATGAGCCGAGAGGTCCTCCATATCTTCTTTAGTTTGGTTAAGAAGATAAGTGTAATCATCGAGAGACAAGGTGAGGCATTGGCAGTGTGCCTAGATGTGGTGACGGCATTCGATCGGGTCTGGCACAGGGGTCTTCTCACGAAGTTGCCAGCATACGGACTTCCCGAGGGATTATGCAAGTGGGTCGCCAGCTTTCTGTCCAGCAGATGCATAAAAGCTGTCGTCGACGGTAGCTGCTCCGATAGCATGGGCGTTAATGCCGGCGTCCCGCAAGGCTCTGTGCTGTTCCCAACACTGTTCCTTCTGCATATCAATGATATGCTGTCTATTAACGGCATTCATTGCTATGCGGACGATAGTACAGGGGACGCTCATTACACGGGCCATGCAAATATCCCTCGTTCCGAGGTGGAGGAAAGCCGCGAATGGCTGGTGTCTTTAATCGAAAGTACACTCACTTGTGTCTCCGATTGGGCTCGACTAAACCTAGTTCATTTCAACCCTACCAAGACTCAAGCCTGCGCGTTCACCGCTAAGAATGTTCTGTGGCTCCACCATTCCAGAACACTTTCTTGAACATCAGTAAAAGCATCGGGATCCTTGGCGTCGACATTTCTAGCGACGTTTTGTTCCGAAGTCACTTGGAAGACAAGGTTAAGCTGGCATCCAAAAAGCTCGGAGTGCTCAACAGAGCGAGGCAGTACTTCACATCGGGCAAAGGCTGCAACTTTACATGTCGCAAGTCCGGCCTCATATGGAGTACTGCTGTCATCTATGGGCGGGAGCACCTGGATACTAGCTTGGGCCTTTAGACTCGGTTCAGCGATGTGCCATCAAAATTGTTGACGATCCCGAGTTCCCAAGCGGCTTAGAACCCCTCAGTCTGAGGAGAGACTTTGCCTCCTTATGTGTGTTCTACCGCTTGTACAACGGAGAGTGTTCTAAAGAATTGTTTGAGTTGATGCCCACGGCCACCTTCCACCATCGCAACTCTCGCCATCGACAGGGAGTCCATCCTCACACATTGAAACCAGAATCGTTTCGAACTGTGCGGGCTCAAAGGGGTTTTCTTCCGCGGACGCTCAGATTGTGGAATGAGCTCCCCGCCGTGGTTTTCCCAATGGACTACAGCATGGGGTACTTCAAAAAGGGTGTTAAGTGATTTCTTTAGGGTCGGCAACGCGCGAATGATACTCCTGGTATTGCAAGCGTATAGCATAGATAAAAATATCTGATTCCGATATTACGATATTGGATCACTCAATTCCGATATTGTAATATCGGAAAAAAAGGTCCGAGATTCCGATATTACGAGATTCCGATATTCATGCCCTAGTTCTCAGGTACTCTCTCGCCAATTTGCGTACTATTTTATGGCGAGTTTTCTTATGTTACTCTATGATCAAAATACCTGTCGAACTGTTGATAATTCGAACCAATTTGAACCTTAAGTAACACAATTTGACAGGTATTTTGACCATAGAGGTATCTTAAGAAAACTCCTCATTTTCAAGACAAAAAATTCAAATTATCAAAATCAAAATAAAAAAGTTTAATAATTTTATTTTCTGTAAAGCACGTTTCAGCACAAAATGAGCACTAGCGCCCTAGTTTCGGTGTACAAACAGCACTTACAAAATGCGATTAATAAACTTACTATATCCGAGAAATTACTGAAATCATTTTTTATTCACTGCGTACTCAAAAGTTAAGTTTCGTACTATTTTTAGGTGCTGTGCGTATTCTATCGTGAAGTCACTCTGGCAACGCTGCTTAATTCATAGAAGAGAGTAAAAATATACCGGTATTTGTGAATTTATTAATTGTTTTACTTTCATACTATTATAAACCCTATGATCTATGCCTTTGCACATTATAAGAAAATTTCTTGTGTCTGATCAGACATGTCTTATAATGAACCAGACAAGAAATTTGTCTTGTCGAACGGTCGTGTCTGATAATGTGCAAAGGCGCTAAGAGTTGTTTTTCTACCGTGAAATAGGTGGCCGAAAACCAGTGCACTGGTGGACGATTACTGAGTGAAAAGGCCGATTGCCGGTATATTTGCTATTTTTACGAATATATATGTATACACACGAAGGTATATATATATACACACCGGCACAATTAGCGGAACACAAAAAAAGCAGGATTTTAAAATCTTTTACTTGAGGAACTGGCCAGTTATGATATTTTTTTAATTTATTGTCAAATTTGAAAATAGAAAATTAGATGACATACACTTTTTTCATTCATTTGTTTTATTTTCCCGAACAGTCAACTTGTTCGAGTAATAACTACGTAATTGTATTTTTTTTGAAAAATTGCACTTAATTGTTTTTTATAAATTTGTTATTCTATAGGCAATTTTGTTTATTAAAAGCTCTTTATTATGCCTGGCTTAACATCACTGGAAATCATTAGGGCTGATGAAATGAGAAGAAATGGCCATACCTACAGATCGATTGCCTCAAGGCTTCGTCGACCAGTATCAACGATTCATCGCAGCATCCAGCGGTACAGATCGTCTAATTCTCTTGTGAGGAGGAGGGGTCAAGGTAGAAAAAGATGTACATCGAGGCGAGATGACAGTTTTTTACAACTTGGAGTTCGTAGGAATACGCGATTAACGGCTGTACAAGCTCGAAATGAACTGGAAGACGTTCGAGGAGTACGAGTAAGTGAGCGTACAGTTCGCAGGAGATTTGAAGAAGTTGGTTTAGGGTCGTGTAGCGAACCACTACATAACGAAGTTCACACGCTGATAGATAGATGGCGTGGCGCCACATTATCCTGTATCGTGCATACATCGCGCATACATGCCCACTACATCCTGCATCGCGCTTGCAAAGATTTCTCGGCGATCTGCATATATACAACTGTCCGACAAGTACAGTTGGACCGCGGTCCCCAGGCACGATGACCCAGCCTGGCGGAAGATCTTCCCTTTTAAATGGAGGTGTCATCCACCTTGCACCTCCATATTGGTGACCCCGACGTGATGGAATGGGAATAATTTCCAACCCTTCCAATCACTGAACATGCAGTAGCATCCTTCTGAGCAGCTTCCAAGCTCATCACTCCCCACCGGCAAGCAGTCACACAGCAAGCCAGCTTCGCCTTAAAACCAGTTCCAACGCAGCCGATTCACCGTGCTTCCTGGTCCTGCAAGGCTCATCATAGCGACAGCACTCATCGCCCGCACAGTCCACCGCAGCACACGTCCGGATCTCTTCGGCTGGCTCACCCTCTCCGGCGTGGCAGTCTCTGCACCACGTGGACTCCCATGGCTCAACCCGTCGCAGCAACCCCGCTCAGTCTCGACTCACCGCAGACTTCCGAGCAGCACTGGCACTTGCAAGCTTAACGCAATGACGCAACTATAGATCGACCTCTGATCTAGGAAGGGAGTGATGTAGCGAACCACTACATAACGAAGTTCACACGCCGATAGATAGATGGCGTGGCGCCACATTATCCTGTATCGTGCATACATCGCGCATACATGCCCACTACATCCTGCATCGCGCTTGCAAAGATTTCTCGGCGATCTGCATATATACAACTGTCCGACAAGTACAGTTGGACCGCGGTCCCCAGGCACGATGACCCAGCCTGGCGGAAGATCTTCCCTTTTAAATGGAGGTGTCATCCACCTTGCACCTCCATAGTCGTATATACCTGCCAAAGGCCCAAAACTTGAGAGACGTCACCGCGTAAACCGATTAAGCTATGCGCGAGAACATTCATTGGGATTTGAACGAATGGCAGCAGGTTCTCTTTACTGATGAGTGCAGAGTTCTTTTAAAACAGATCGATGGGAGAAAGCGAATATGGAGACGCAAAGGAGAACGCCACATACAGTCTAATTTTGAACACACAGTGGCTTATGGTGGCGGCTCGATTATGGTTTGGGGAGGGATATGTTTGGGAGCTCGCACGGAGTTAGTGATAGTCACAGGAGGGACCATGACAGCAGATCGATACATCAGAGACATTTTAGAAGAACATGTTGTACCATTTGCCCCATTTATTGGTGACGACTTTATTCTAATGCAAGATAATGCTCGTGCTCATAGTGCACAATCGGTACAGGCATATCTGAGCCACGTAGGTATACCGGTGATGCAGTGGCCAGCAAATTCCCCCGATATGAATCCGATAGAGCATGTCTGGGACTTGCTAAAAAGAAGGGTTAAATCCAGAATGCCACCCCCCAACAATCTGAATGAACTTGGAAACGCATTACTTGAGGAGTGGGAGCGGTTGCCTCAAGAAATCATCGATAACATAATCTGTAGCATGCCCAGACGAATGGAAACCGTAATCAGAGCAAGAGGGGAAAACACTCGTTATTAATTTTGCTTTAATTTTATTGTTAAATCATTTAATGCTTACTTTTTTTTATTTTTTGTGATGGTTCATAATCATCTAAAAATTTCACTTATTTCAAATTTCTTTATTTTTCAATAAAAAATAACGAAGACTTTTCAAAGTCGTTGTTAAAAGATGTTAATCAATTTGTTATTTTGTGTCTAATTACATTTTCGTCAAATATATGCGTTATTATCTCATAGTCTCATTTTTTTTTCTGTTCCGCTAATTGTGCCGGTGTGTATATATTTTAAATTATGTGTTATGTTTATCCCTATGTAAGTACTATGTATGTAATATGTATGTACTGAAATAAACAATGAATAGGTAGTTATGTGCAACGTTGAACTACTAGTAACACTCAATCAAGGACTTTAACGAACTTCGCCAACTTAAAGTGGATCTAAAATATTCAGAGACAAATTTGTGTCTACCCTTATAGACCGGGAAGCGACTGTCGGTAATCCCACCTTATCAAGTACTGTAAGTAAGTATCACCTTATCAGAATGACTGCTGGATACTTTTTGAAGAAAGAAGATAATAAATTAGGTCATAACATTATGAAGTAATTTGGCATAAATATTAACCCACTTATTTCCTTTGCTTTACGAAACCTTCCAGGGTTCTTTTTGGCTGACCAAACTTATTTATGTTATTTTGTATATTCCATCATCACAAAACAGTCTCATACTGGTACTTGATGGGGTAGGGTTACCGTCTATCCACTCCCGGTCTATCTGTTATATTAATATTCCGCTAGGTCGTCAAATAGGTACGATGATAATTAATGTTACAATTAACGGGATTTTTGTTCACAGTAGAGTTTCTAGTTAGACTAGTCCATTGGCTGCTATAGGTAGATACCGTGCGCTACTCCGCGAGTGAAAAACTCTTCGCTCTTCGAGGACGTCAGGACAAGCTGTTTTTTGAAATGCATTCCTAAGCACGCCCGTGTAGACACCGTTATACACCTAAATGCAATGATATTTTAATAGAGATATGCTACCCTCATACTAAGCGGCGTTCGGTTATTGTTGAATTAGGTGAATGCGATAGATAATACGGAACGCATAGTACAGAAAGAGATAGCTATATGTAGCCGCTAAGCAAAATTACGACAATTGTCTGAATTTGTCTGCAACAATTAGCGTGCGTTAATGCGATATCTACCTCTTTTTATTATAATATCATTGCCTAAATGTATGTTTAGGGCTTGCAAACGTTGGATTTTTATTTCTTCCTAGTTTCGAAATGTTTATGTACGTATTACTGTTAGTCTTGTTTCTCTGTAGGGTAGGTAGGTACCTTCCTCTGGCGTGGTTCAGGCACAGATTAAAGTGGTTCAGGGCAACAACTGTTAGAATTAATAATAAATCTAAGTGATATGTATTAAACTCAAACTAAAATCCACATTAAAGTAAAAGTACCTTCCTGACCTTCCTATTTTAATAATATTATGACAACGTTTATTTATGGAAAAACTACTCAAATGCAAAATAGGCAACCGCTAGTTACATAGGGTACCGCAGGCACGAGTCGACGGGCGCGGTGGTAAACATCATCATAAAGGTTCTTGTCGCAGGAGCCTCTTGTATGGGGTTATAAGGTACTTATTAATATTACAACATGTTGTGAGTAGGGTATAAGGGCAATAATAATGTAACATAATAGTACCTACTGCGACACGGTTCAATGTACCTTTAGCATGCTATCTTATTACTTTTGTGTGTAGGTCAATTCTTTCCTATTATGCAATTCACATACGAGGCGTAATTAATGAGTATGAGGCGTATCGATTCTTCGATTATCACAAACAATGTTGTGTAATAAGAGTGATATAAGTTTGACCCTGTTTTCCGCTGTAAACTGAGCTCATAACTCCGTATTCCGACAAAGAAAATAAATAAAAGATTGTTAACCGCCTCTATCGGATATAAAACTAAACCCCATTACCGATTTTCAGAAAAGCCACGACTGCTTGTAAATTCTGATAAATTATGTAAGAAAATACCATAGAGTGAGAATAATAGAGTGAATGTACTAGAGTATTTTAGTCTTATTCTCTATCTAATATTTTTGTCGTTGAAACTACCTATCTACATAGGTAGTTTAAAAAACATATGATGAACTAGTTGCGCTCCGCTGTTTCAACCGCGTACCCGAGGGATAAATTGCTTTCCCGGGATACAAAGTACCATATTTGTTAATCCAAAACATATTCTATCAGCGTACCAAATTTCATCCAAATCCGTTCAGATGCTGAAGCGTGATTGAGGTAGGTACAAACATCCAAACTCACAAATATCCAAACTTTTGCATTTATAATATTAGTGAGATATCTACTTCTACCGAGAACAAATGACAAGGAATCCATATCGTCATTTTGTCCGACTGTAAATCAATTAGTGTACCTACGACTACGAATATCTGTGGATGCATCTACCTATATGGAAACTGCTCACGTACATACAAGGTAACGTTGCCAGTGTTTTTCAAACTGTGGGTCGCAAAACCTTAGTCGGGGGGTCGCCGGCAGAAGGAAAAAGGCAAGGTAAACTTCGCGCAAGCTTTGCAACTTAGTTGCAAACCTCTCGCGGCTTCTTGCAAACTAATAAGTAAAGGGGTCAAAATAAAGAAAATCATTATCGTAGTCTTTTAATTTATAAATTCTTTGTCCGTCTGACAAGTGGGTCGCCAGAATTTTTCAACCTGTAAGGGGGTCGCGAAATCAATAAGATTGAAAAAAACTGCTCTATACTATTATAACTCTATGGAAAATACTCTTTCAACTGATATTTTTGACCTTGTATTGTCGAGTTTTTTTAAAGTTAGTAATCGTCTGTCAATTTGAATGTCTTCAAACCGTTGCGCGTTGTTAGCAACAATAAATGAAAGGCTTTACCCCAAAAACGTGGTAGGTAGAAGCACTGCTGGATGGATGAAACTCGTAATCTATTTTGGTTCGTGTTTTGAGAACATGTCCAACGATAACTGATGGTCGATGGTAAACCTTTTATAACAGGCTCCTGTCGGGTTATAGGTATAAACACTGAGTTACAAAGTCAAAGCCATTTTTTAAAATACCCTATAGTAGGGCAGTTATGAGTTTAAAAAACTAATCCAGGTTAACTACAAATCAATTCAGTCTTCACGCCCGACTCGCTCAATCGCAAACCTACCGCATCGATACAAATACAAATACAAATACAAATGCTTTATTATCAAAATCTTAATCATACAGTAATAAACGTAGTGGAGATCTCCTTTTAAGTATAGAAATACTTGTGCTAGGAGACCTCGCTCTTCCATAACAGAGTATACTTATGATTAAGGCGTAACAAATATAACAGGATAAAAAAAGAATATTTAAAACAATTTAACATGAATAACATAAATAAAAGGAATGAAACATACAATTTTTAAATGTGTATTATTGTGAATGGGGGTGTGTGAGTGTGTGGGGGGTGTGTGCATGTGTATGTGTGTGGTTGTCTGTGTGTGCGTGTGTGGGTGTGTGTGTGTGGGTGTGGGTGTGTGTGTTTGGGTGTGTGTGTGTGTGTGTGAGTGTGTGTGTGAGTGTGTGTGTGTGGGGGGTGTGTTTGTGTATAGGTGCCTGTGTGTAGATTGTGCATGTGATTGATTATGGTGTGATTAGAATGATTAAATATGCCGTTTAAATGATTTCTAAAAGAGCTTCAGTTTCATCGTAATTTAATAAAGATAGCCAGTTTGTTATAATTTTCTTGCATGTGTGATTATTCATGGGGTATATATTCAAGGTTTTATTTATTTTGTTGTATAAATGGGAAGATTTTATTAAATACTGTCTTGTTGCAAAAGTAGTATTCACACGCAGAGTTTTTGTTACAGTAAATTTTCGTCTTTTATTTAATTGTAAAGGGTCATATTTTAGTGTTTTATGAAGTTTCAATATTGTGTGCAGTACATACAGTTTCCTGATTGTAAGTGTTTCTGAGTTTAAGTAGAGCATGTGAGTTGGGTATCTATATGGCTTAAAATACATAACTTTAAGTAATGATCTTTGTGCTCTCTCTAGGTCTAGAAATTTTGTCTTAGTAGCTCCTCCCCAGATAGGTATGCAATAAGTTAAAACTGATTGTGCAAGAGCCACATAGATTTGATTCAGAAGTGTTTTGGAAGCCACATGTCTCAGATTTTTAAATATCCACATCAATTTTCTAGTTCTATTCATGAGTTGTTCAAGGTGAGCGTGCCAAGATAACCGTTGGTCTATCACAATGCCTAAGTACTTAACCGTCCCTACTTTTCCAATGGTAGGACAAGCACAGGACGTGTCTTCGAAGTTACACTTATGTATTTTTATGTTGAAACCAGGTTCAGGTTGAGTGCGATCGTACATGGTGAAGCATACAAAGTTTGTTTTATTAATATTGAGGGTAAGTAGATTTGAATTTAGCCATCTAGCGATTTTAGCAAGCCCTATTTCTGCTTTTTTCTTAACATCGTTCCAGGAAGTGCCGGTGAAGATAATAGCAGTATCATCTGCATAGGAAATAATATGACCGTCCTTTATTTCCAAATTACACAGGTCGTTAATGTACGCCAAGAACAAGGTAGGGCCCAAAACACTCCCCTGCGGGACTCCATAGCTTATAAACTCATCTTCACTGACTGTTTCACCATTTTTAACCCTTTGCTTTCTCTCATTTAGATAATCTGACAGTAGCGCAAGTGGAGTACCTCTTATACCTATCATTTCTAGTTTGTGGACAAGGATCGGAACAGAAACTGTATCAAACGCCTTTTTGAGGTCTAAGAATACTGTTAAGCACTTTCGTCCTTTATCTACATGGTCCACGATACGGTTACATAGTGCTGTGACAGCATCTTCAGTAGAGAGACCATTTCTGAAGCCGAATTGAGAATGAGATAAAATGCAAAATTTATTTAAATATGCCAATAGTCTGTTGTTAATCAATTTTTCCAGTACTTTTGAGATAGATGGCAAAACAGATATTGGTCGGTAATTATTGACGTCATCTCTATCTCCACTCTTGTACACAGGTGTTATGACTGACTGCTTGAGGATTTTAGGGAACTTTCCTTGACTGAAACATAGGTTTACCAAATGACATATAACTGGAATTAATAAATGTTTGGACGATTTTAAAAAATGAGTCGATATTTTATCCCATCCGGGGGCACTTTTTGATTTAAGATTTGAGATTACATTAAATACTTCTACAGGATCCGTTTCTAGAAGGACAAAAGACGAAGGTAGATAGAGTGAATTGGTAGGAATTTGGTCTTGTACTGCATTATTTACAGTAACATTTTCTGCTAGAGCTTTCCCTATACCAGCAAAATATTTATTAACAAAGTTAGCTGATTCTACTGATGAAGTCTTAATATTTAATAATTGAATGTTCGGTGTCTTAGTGGTTTTATAGTGAGTGATCTTATTTATACAATTCCAAAGTGATTTACTATTTTTCGAAGCTTTGGCTAATTGCTCTCTCTCATATTTTCTTTTAAGTTTTTTTATTAAATTCGTGCAAAAATTACGATACCTTCTGTAAGTAATCTTCAATATCTCATTATTAGGATCAGATCGCAATTTTTTTTGCATGTTATTTCTATTATTTATGCAACGAAGGATACCATATGAAATCCAAGGTTTTAGGATGCGCTTACTTCTAGGTATGTATAGTATTTTAGTGCTATCGGACAGACTTTTTTGAACTCTAGTAATTAATAGCTCTGCCAAGATGTTTGGGTCGTTAAGGTGAAGGAGGTCTATAATGTTATGATCTAAACTTTCTATTGCTTTTCCAAAATCGAAAGTTATTTTGGTAGTTCTTTTAATCGAGTTTCTTTTTTTTCCAGATAGACTTAGTAGTATCATGTAATGATCAGTAACTGATGTTTGCAATATAGCAATGGTTGCAGAGTTTTTAGATTTATTTATTTTTAGTATGATATGATCAAGACAACTGTTCCCTCTGGTGGGCAGACAGTGACCAGGAAGTAAACCATGCGTTGACAAAACATTTAAATAACATAATCTATTATTTTTATCGTAGATGTTTTCATTAGTTCTAGATATAAGATTAATATTGATGTCTCCCACTATTATAATTTTTTCATAAGATTTTATACTTTCAAGGTGATTGTTTAGAGAGCATATGAATTTATCAGCATTATTATTTGATGGAGAGCGGTAAATACATAGGATGATTGTACAACAGACTGTAATTTGTAAGCATGATGCATGCTCCAAATGAATTTCTTTAACAAGAGCTTTATGCGAATTTTTGATGTAGGATGTCACGCCATCATTTTGGTTTAAATGTTTTGTTGTTGTAAAACAATTGTAATTTATTAGTTGTGGAATAGGCTTGTTTAAATTTAGTCTACATTCCGTCAGCACCAATATGTCTACCTCAAAGTTTAGTTCTGTTAGTGTAACTTGAAAATCATCCATATTACTGTAAATGCTTCGTATATTTTGCGTTATTATTGTTAAATCAGAAGTTTTTAGGTCTAATGTATGTGATAAATTCTCAATTTTACTTTCAAAGGAGCATGCGATTTCTATATTGTCTAATTCATTTGTTGTATCTAGAGGCATTTCCATCATAAATTATTTATGTAAGTTATAACAGTATTTTCTAGAGAGTGATTCGTGTCATGATTATCTAAATTATATAATATATGTATATTAAGCTTCATATCGTATTGTTGTATGATGCATAAGTTGGCATATTCACATTTAGAGCGTTTTTGTGTATGTGTTTTATGAGTATGTGGGTTTTGTGTATGTTTTGTTTCTGTATGTGTTTTTAGTGTAGAGTGTAGTAGTTGATGTACTTTAAATTCTAGTGTACATTTATCATTAGTTTTAGAAGACTTTAGAGTATAAATTAGTAAAAATATGAGCAAAAGGATACATGATAGTCATGTTCCCTGAATTAAGTTATTTACTTGATTTTCATTAGTAATAGTAATTATAGAAGAATTTTCATCTTTTCTTACAAGAACTCGTCCATAGGAGGTCCAGCAGAATTTATATCCATTTGATTTGACAAGATCTCTTGCGAGGAAATATAGACGGGATCCTTTCACGGTAAGTTGTTCTGAGACAAATATTGGAGTCTCTTCATTTTTTGTGAAGCCCAAATGTTTGGCACGCAGCTTACTTTTTTGCTTTATATTGTGAGCTTTGCTCATTTTCAAAACGTCAGTTTTCAGGATAGTTGAGGAGAGCTCGACCACGATAGGTGTGTTGTCTTGTCCTTTTTTTCCACGGACTCTGTAAATATCTTTAACATCTGATTTATTGATATTACAATCAATACTCTTGCCCAATCGCATGACCATATTTATCATATCATCTTTTGACTCAGATGGGCCTTTAGGGACATTTTTTATTTCTATATTACTTTTCCTGTTTGTTCTTTGGATATCTTCAATTCTATTTTCTAAAATCGTTATACAGGGTGTTGTTTTGGTCGGCGACAAGCGACCCGGGAGCGGTAGTACAAAATATATATTCCTCAAAAATGGACTTAATTCCATTAAATACTGTAAATATGTTGAGAAATACCTTATTCAATTTGAAATAAAATTACTACAAAGTATGGTTACTCGGCACGTGCACAGACTAGAGCTAGGAGCAAGCCGCCATCGCCCCACCCCTTTACTCCCTCGTACTCCCGTTGAGTATTATTTCTACACTTTAGCTTATTACATGATTTTCAAAAAATTTATTTTTTTATTTTTATTATTTAAAAAAAATTAAGTATTTTTTTTATATTTTTTTTAGCACCAGTATCAGTCGTATTATCGATCCTGAGTCGCTCGTCGCTGACCAAAACAACGACCTGTATATTCGTTGTCTTTATTTTTTTGTTGTTCCAACTGTTCAACTTTTTTGGACAATTCTTCATTTTGGCTCATTAAAAATGCAATGGAGCTTTCTATGCTACGATTGGTTTTTTGGATTTCTGTGAGGGTAGGCGTAAATAACTTTTTTAGTTCAGCTTCTTGATTTGCTAACAACTCTGACATCATGTTTTTAATTTCCTCCTTAAAGGCACTGAATTCAGTCATTTCCTCGTCATCCCTTTTCCTTTTTCCACGGAGGAAAACATAGCTGGGTGGTTTGGTTTCAGAACTCTGACCTATTTGATTTAAGTCGCTTTCGCTCACAGATTTATCCATCAAATGAATATCCATTATTTAAGTGTTACAAATAATTATGGAGTCCAGAAAATTTTGGCCGGACAAAATTAAAACCGCTATCGCTATCGCTTATGAGTTAAGGCAATCAATACGCACGCAGTGATGATGACGACACCGGCACCGTAGCAACCGTAGGCGCAGCGGAGCTCGCAGTGTTGTTTCCGTCTCTGTTGTATTTTTGTGCTGTCCCTTTCAGCTGCGCTTCGTGGATTCAATTACTCTTCGTTCAGTATGCGCGCCTGGTACTTCAATAATTTTACGTAATTGAATATTTTATTATATTTTATTTAAAATGTTGAATTTATGAATAAAAAATAGACACAGATTATACGTTTTATCGCTTTCGCGGTCCGAGGGGAAGAGGAAGCACCAGTTGTCAAATTCAAAGCCATTTATTTATTTAAGTTACCCCCGCGTCGGCCTTTGATTGTTGAAGAATATCGGTTGAATTAAAAATTGCGCCAATCATAACTTATGGTAATTTTCATTATAAAAACTTGAAATTCACCACCTTCGTGATTTTCATCTAGGTAGGTAGGTATGTTCCGAGAGTTACTTTTAAAAATTATCAACCGAGGTTCGTAGGATCCCCATGGGCCTTGACCCATCCTGCAGGTGTCAAATCCCGGAAGGCGAGATAGTATTTTAGATGGCTATAAGCCAAGCGACCCATGTTAATTATTCAAGTGACACCGTAGCCCAACAAAATCGTTCGAGTGTAAGGATTTCACCGATTGTCTGTTGCTCTATTAAATGAAAACACAATAGATAAAGGATCAGACAAAAATAGATCTATACTATAATATTATAATATATATATATAATATCATAATAATATTATAAAGAGGAAAGATTTGATTGTTTGTTTGTTTGCATTGAATAGGCTCCGAAACTACTGAACCGATTTGAAAAATTCTTTCACTGTTGGGTTAGCTACACTATCCCCGGGTGACATAGGCTACTTTTTATCACGGGAACGCGGGTGAAACCGCGCGAGACAGCTAGTATTTAATATAATTCTACATAGGTAGGTATAACTCTTCAGTATAAATAGGTACTTTTACACAAACAAGTTATTTTGATTATTAAATTTATTTTCCTTCTTTCTAAATACTAAGTAGGCTAATGATGTAGGTAGATAATGGATTTATAAGTATAATAAATGTTTTTTCTTCGATCACTGATCGCTAGACAGTCTATAATTTCAGTAAGTACCTATATCAATCATATCAGCCCTATACAAATATTTTTCTTGAAGTGAAATTTATCGAAGAGTGAAATAAAACACTTGATACGAGCTATATGAACATAAATGGACAACCAATTATAATCCGATGCAAAATATTTTTTTGAAGATTTATTAATTAATACATGGTGAAGACAAGTTCCTGGTGAACAGCGCTTATGATTAGGCTGCCAGTAGCTGACACAAATAAAGGGATCGATTAACTTCTATTTTTACTCGTGGTCGAGGCGGGCGAGTGAGCTGCTCAACGGTCGACTGACTGAAATGTAGCACCTGTGTGAACCTGGAACCCGACTTGAAGATATTGTAATTTTTTTTTTTGCATATGTTTGTACTCCGTATGTACCTGTTTGTACCAACTTTTTTTTCGTTTGTACCTCAAGGGGTTCGGAGATACGGGGGGTTGAAAAATGCTCAGAACCCGACTTGAAGATATCGTTATTTTTATTTTTGCATATGTTAGTACTCCGTATGTACCTGTTTGTACCAACTTTTTTTTCGTTTGTACCTCAAGGGGTTCGGAGATACGGGGGGTTGAAAAATGCTCAGAACCCGACTTGAAGATATCGTTATTTTTATTTTTGCATATGTTAGTACTCCGTATGTACCTGTTTGTACCAACTTTTTTTTCGTTTGTACCTCAAGGGGTTCGGAGATACGGGGGGTTGAAAAATGCTCAGAACCCGACTTGAAGATATCGTTATTTTTATTTTTGCATATGTTAGTACTCCGTATGTACCTGTTTGTACCAACTTTTTTTTCGTTTGTACCTCAAGGGGTTCGGAGATACGAGGGGTTGACAAATGCTCAGAACCCGACTTGAAGATATCGTTATTTTTATTTTTGCATATGTTAGTACACCGTATGTACCTGTTTGTACCAACTTTTTTTTCGTTTGTACCTCAAGGGTTTCGGAGATACGGGGGGTTGAAAAATGCTCGGAACCCGACTTGAAGATATTGTTTTTTTTTTGTTAATGCATATTTTTGTACTGGGTATGTACTTGCTTGTACCATCTTTCATTTCGTTTGTACCTCAAGGGGTTCGGAAATACAGGACTTTAAAAAACCTAGTCCCTAATATCGGAATCTCGGGCATTTTTTGAGATAATCAAAATCTGCCAGCAGGGTTGGATCCACCGTCGTTTGTACCCGTTTGTACCAACTATTTTTTCGTTTGTACAAGTACAAGTACAAGATGGTACAAACGGGTACAAACGACGGTGAATCCAACCCTGTTTGCAGATTTTGATTATCTCAAAAAATGCCCGAGTTTCCGATATAAGGAACCAGGATTTTTAAAGTCCTGTATTTCCGAACCCCTTGAGGTACAAACGAAAAGAAAGGTGGTACAAACGGGTACAAACGACGGTGTATCTAACCCCGCTTGCAGATTTTGATTATCACCAAAAATGCCCGAGATTCCGATATTAGGTACCAGGTTTTTTAAAGTTCTGTATTTCCGAACCCCTTGAGGTACAAACGAAAAGAAAGATGGTACAAACGGGTACAAACGACGGTGTATCTAACCCCGCTTGCAGATTTTGATTATCACCAAAAATGCCCGAGATTCCGATATTAGGTACCAGGTTTTTTAAAGTTCTGTATTTCCGAACCCCTTGAGGTACAAACAAAAAGAAAGATGGTACAAACGGGTACAAACGACGGTGAATCCAACCCTGCTGGCAGATTTTGATTATCTCAAAAAATGCCCGAGATTTCGATATTAGGTACCAGGTTTTTTAAAGTCCTGTATTTCCGAACCCCTTGAGGTACAAACGAAAAGAAAGATGGTACAAACGGGTACAAACGACGGTGTATCTAACCCCGCTTGCAGATTTTGATTATCACCAAAAATGCCCGAGATTCCGATATTAGGTACCAGGTTTTTTAAAGTTCTGTATTTCCGAACCCCTTGAGGTACAAACGAAAAGAAAGATGGTACAAACGGGTACAAACGACGGTGTATCTAACCCCGCTTGCAGATTTTGATTATCACCAAAAATGCCCGAGATTCCGATATTAGGTACCGTTTTTTAAAGTTCTGTATTTCCGAACCCCTTGAGGTACAAACGAAAAGAAAGATGGTACAAACGGGTACAAACGACGGTGTATCTAACCCTGCTTGTAGATTTTGATTATCACCAAAAATGCCCGAGATTCCGATATTAGCTACCAGGTTTTTTAAAGTCCTATATTTCCGAACCCCTTGAGGTACAAACGAAAAGAAAGGTGGTACAAACGGGTACAAACGACGGTGAATCCAACCCTGCTGGCAGATTTTGATTATCTCAAAAAATGCCCGAGATTCCGATATTAGCTACCAGGTTTTTTAAAGTCCTGTATTTCCGAACCCCTTGAGGTACAAACGAAAAGAAAGGTGGTACAAACGGGTACAAACGACGGTGAATCCAACCCTGCTGGCAGATTTTGATTATCTCAAAAAATGCCCGAGATTCCGATATTAGCTACCAGGTTTTTTAAAGTCCTGTATTTCCGAACCCCTTGAGGTACAAACGAAAAGAAAGGTGGTACAATCGGGTACAAACGACGGTGAATCCAACCCTGCTGGCAGATTTTGATTATCTCAAAAAATGCCCGAGATTCCGATATTAGCTACCAGGTTTTTTAAAGTCCTGTATTTCCGAACCCCTTGAGGTACAAACGAAAAGAAAGGTGGTACAAACGGGTACAAACGACGGTGAATCCAACCCTGCTGGCAGATTTTGATTATCTCAAAAAATGCCCGAGATTCCGATATTAGCTACCAGGTTTTTTAAAGTCCTGTATTTCCGAACCCCTTGAGGTACAAACGAAAAGAAAGGTGGTACAAACGGGTACAAACGACGGTGAATCCAACCCTGCTGGCAGATTTTGATTATCTCAAAAAATGCCCGAGATTCCGATATTAGCTACCAGGTTTTTTAAAGTCCTGTATTTCCGAACCCCTTGAGGTACAAACGAAAAGAAAGGTGGTACAAACGGGTACAAACGACGGTGAATCCAACCCTGCTGGCAGATTTTGATTATCTCAAAAAATGCCCGAGATTCCGATATTAGCTACCAGGTTTTTTAAAGTCCTGTATTTCCGAACCCCTTGAGGTACAAACGAAAAGAAAGATGGTACAAACGGGTACAAACGAAGGTGTATCTAACCCTGCTTGCAGATTTTGAGTATCACCAAAAATGCCCGAGATTCCGATATTAGGTACCAGGTTTTTTAAAGTCCTGTATTTCCGAACCCGTTGAGGTACAAACGAAAAGAAAGGTGGTACAAACGGGTACAAACGACGGTGAATCCAACCCTGCTGGCAGATTTTGATTATCTCAAAAAATGCCCGAGATTCCGATATTAGCTACCAGGTTTTTTAAAGTCCTGTATTTCCGAACCCCTTGAGGTACAAACGAAAAGAAAGGTGGTACAAACGGGTACAAACGACGGTGAATCCAACCCTGCTGGCAGATTTTGATTATCTCAAAAAATGCCCGAGATTCCGATATTAGCTACCAGGTTTTTTAAAGTCCTGTATTTCCGAACCCCTTGAGGTACAAACGAAAAGAAAGTTGGTACAAACGGGTACAAACGACGGCGAATCCAACCCTGCTGGCAGATTTTGATTATCTCAAAAAATGCCCGAGATTCCGATATTAGCTACCAGGTTTTTTAAAGTCCTGTATTTCCGAACCCCTTGAGGTACAAACGAAAAGAAAGGTGGTACAAACGGGTACAAACGACGGCGAATCCAACCCTGCTGGCAGATTTTGATTATCTCAAAAACTGCCCGAAATTCCGATATTAGAGAACAGGTTTTTAAAGTCCTGTATTTCCGAACCCCTTGAGGTACAAACGAAAAAAAAGTTGGTACAAACGGGTACAAACGACGGCGAATCCAACCCTGCTGGCAGATTTTGATTATCTCAAAAAATGCCCGAGATTCCGATATTAGCTACCAGGTTTTTTAAAGTCCTGTATTTCCGAACCCCTTGAGGTACAAACGAAAAGAAAGGTGGTACAATCGGTTACAAACGACGGTGAATCCAACCCTGCTGGCAGATTTTGATTATCTCAAAAAATGCCCGAGATTCCGATATTAGCTACCAGGTTTTTTAAAGTCCTGTATTTCCGAACCCCTTGAGGTACAAACGAAAAGAAAGGTGGTACAAACGGGTACAAACGACGGTGAATCCAACCCTGCTGGCAGATTTTGATTATCTCAAAGAATGCCCGAGATTCCGATATTAGCTACCAGGTTTTTTAAAGTCCTGTATTTCCGAACCCCTTGAGGTACAAACGAAAAGAAAGGTGGTACAAACGGGTACAAACGACGGTGAATCCAACCCTGCTGGCAGATTTTGATTATCTCAAAAAATGCCCGAGATTCCGATATTAGCTACCAGGTTTTTTAAAGTCCTGTATTTCCGAACCCCTTGAGGTACAAACGAAAAGAAAGATGGTACAAACGGGTACAAACGACGGTGTATCTAACCCCGCTTGCAGATTTTGATTATCACCAAAAATGCCCGAGATTCCGATATTAGGTACCAGGTTTTTTAAAGTTCTGTATTTCCGAACCCCTTGAGGTACAAACGAAAAGAAAGATGGTACAAACGGGTACAAACGACGGTGTATCTAACCCCGCTTGCAGATTTTGATTATCACCAAAAATGCCCGAGATTCCGATATTAGGTACCAGGTTTTTTAAAGTTCTGTATTTCCGAACCCCTTGAGGTACAAACGAAAAGAAAGATGGTACAAACGGGTACAAACGAAGGTGTATCTAACCCTGCTTGCAGATTTTGAGTATCACCAAAAATTCCCGAGATTCCGATATTGTTAGCGAATGAATGAGGTCACAAACAAATTAGCTGCTCCTGCTGGCAGCTTACATATGAGTACTAAATCGAATATGTTCGTTTGTGTCATTTTTTGAAGATTTTATTGTACAAATGTCTAACTCTCATCTATCATCTAAAATAAAACTATTTAAGATAATTATTCCGTCTTTGGATATTACTAATTGGTTATGGGCTAATAAAAATGTCCATATCGGAAGGAGATCAAGCTCGACCAAGAGAATTATATGATAATATGAATCATGGTAGTAGCAACTTACCACTGTTCGAAAAATTGGAAGGTCAGTCAAACTATGCTACTTGGAAGTTTCAAATGGAATTATATTTAATCCACGATGGATTATGGCAATATGTGAGTAAAACTCCAGATATTACTGACCAAGCGGGCTTGATGCGCGATCAGAGGACACGCGCGAAGATAGGATTAATGGTCCAGAAACACTGCTTAGTACACTTGAGACAGGCTAAAAATGCAAAAGAAGCTTGGGAATCTTTAAAAAACACTTTCGAAGATGCTGGTGTCAATAATAGATGTCGCTTACTTGGCAAATTAGTCAGCCTGAAACTGGAACAATATAATAGCATCAGAGCATATGTGACAGAAATCATGTCAGTTGCACAAAATCTGAGAGACATCGGCAAGGAGGTCGATGACGAGATGCTGGCGGCACTCATGCTGCAAGGACTTACCAAAGAATACACAGCCTTGAGACTTACCATGGAGAACTCAAATGTTGCACTTACGTCTGACTATGTCAAAACGAAACTACTTGGTTTAGATGATTACAGAAATGTTACTACATCAGAGACTAATCAGCCGTCAACGGCACTTATTTCAAAACCTAAGAAAAATAAACAGAATAGTAACAGAGGAAATCAGAGAAATTCTCAGAAACAAGTCAGATGTTTTATATGCGATGGACCGCATAAGGCGTGGGACTGTCCTGATAATCCGAAGAAACACGGAACTTCAAGACGGCAGAGGCACTCCTCAATTGCGCATGCTACTGCTACAGGTGGAAAAGAACGAGACCGGATCGTAGACTCGGGAGCTTCTTTTCATATAACGAATCAAAAAGATTGGCTTCGTAATTACCACCAGCAAGAGCAAGTTGAGATTGTTTGTGCGAATGGGGGTAAGATTTATGCGAAAGGCAAAGGCGATGTGGTAAGTGATGATTCGAACTTTACAGTACGAGGAGTTATGTATGTTCCAGAATTGAGTACGAATTTACTTAGTGTGAGTACTATGGTGAATAGAGGTAAAGTAGTTATTTTTTCGAAGAATGGTTGCGAGATTTATGAGTCAGATGGATTTGTAGCTAAAGGGAATGTATTAGATGAACTGAGTGAATGTAATGGTGTTTATAAACTGACACATACTAACCATTTACAAAAATTTACTAATGATTATTCATTTTTAGCTACTGATGATAATTTGTATCTTTGGCATCGTCGAACTGGACATTTGGGTCTGCGCAATATGAAACTTCTTCGTGACAAAATGGCTACAGGACTTGAGTTTAAGTCAAAGGTTGAGAAGCTAGAGTGCGTATCATGTCTTAGAGGTAAGCAGACAAGACAACCTTTTAAAAAGAGCGGATCCTCAAGAGCTAAGGATGTACTTGAGCTCGTACATTCTGACATATACGGCCCAATGAGCGTTGCGTCTGTGAGTGGATGTAGATATTTCATGACACTGATAGATGATAAAACGAGAAAAACTTTCGTTTATTTTCTTAAAACGAAAGATGAAGCTCTGGAAATAATAAAAGAGTTTAAACGGTATGC
The DNA here is from genome assembly GCA_951394255.1 of Polyploca ridens. Taxonomy (NCBI): domain Eukaryota; kingdom Metazoa; phylum Arthropoda; class Insecta; order Lepidoptera; family Drepanidae; genus Polyploca; species Polyploca ridens. Next base: position 9,003,433 of record OX596247.1, read on the forward strand.
AGAGAATCAGACCGGAAAAAGGTTAAAAATATTGCGGACTGATAATGGAGGAGAATATGTTAACAGAAAGATGAAAGCCTTTACCAAGCAACATGGAATTCTTCATCAGCTTACTGTTGAATATACTCCTGAGCAGAACGGAGTAGCTGAAAGAGCAAACCGCACTATCAACGAGAAAGCCTTAAGCATGTTGGAGGATGCTCGCCTTGACAAGCGGCTATGGGCTGAAGCAGTGAGAACTGCTGTTTACCTAAAAAATCGATCCCCAACTTTAGCCGTGAAGGATGTCACACCAGAAGAGGCTTGGTCAGGTAAGAAACCAGATTTAAAGTTTCTTCGAGTCTTTGGATGTCGTGCTTTTATGCACATCCCTAAACAAAAACGCCGTAAGTTTGATCCCAAGAGTAAAGAGCTTACGTTTATAGGATATTGTGAGGACGCAAAAGCTTATAGACTATTAGATCAAAAAACGTGGCAGATATACAAAGCCAGAAACGTCGTATTCTTTGAGAATAAACAACCTCCACCAACTGATCGACAATTACTGCAGATACAAGGTAGTCCACAATCTCCAAGAGTAGAACACAAATCTTCTGAAGTTATTCCACTAACTGATAACTCTACATCGGAAGTTAATATGAATGAGAAAGACACAGAAGTTGAAACTAGCAGGATGCCGTTGCCTATTTCATCTACAGATATATTAGATGAAGTTGAGGATGTTCAACATCAATCATTCGAAGAAAGAGAGAATACTAGCCAAGACACAATAGAAAGAGAAAATGTAGTAGAAGAACAGCGAGAAGAGAGAAGGTATCCAGTTAGAGAAAGAAGACCTCCGGACTACTACATGTGTCAAGCTGCACATATTCTTGAAGAAGAGCCAACGGTAGACGAAGCACTTTCTAGTCCAAATAAGATAGAATGGCAGAAGGCAATCCAGGAAGAGTTAGAGGCCTTAAAGAAAAATAAAACTTGGGTGCTAGTGAAACCCGCACCCAACCAGAATCTTATTGATTCTAAGTGGATTCTTAGAATCAAAACAGAAGGGGGGAATAAGAAGAGGTTTAAGGCAAGGCTAGTTGCACGCGGATTTCGGCAACTAGAAGGTATTGACTATTTTGACACGTTCTCTCCAGTTGTGAGACATTCATCGCTACGGTTGCTATTAGCACTTGCCGTTGAAAACAATTACCAAATCCATCAAATGGATGTGAAAACGGCCTTTCTGAACGGCAACTTGAATGAGACTGTTTATTTGAGACAGCCGAAAGGTTTTGAAGAACCAGGGAAGGAAACCTACGTGTGTCAACTAAAAAGATCCCTCTATGGCCTTAAGCAGTCCCCGAAGGTATGGAACGAGCGACTAGATATAGCACTGAAACAGCTTAACTTCAAACAGCTTGAAAACGAGCCATGCATCTACTGTAGGAGGAGTGAGCGAAGGCTCATAATTATTGCTGTATACGTTGATGACCTGTTAATCTTCTGGAAAAACAAAAACGAGTTGATTCAGATCAAGAAAGAACTGACTAATACTTTCGAGATGAGAGATCTCGGCAAAGCTGAATTATTTTTGGGCATGAGGCTCACACAATCAGCTACAGGAATTTACCTTGATCAGAAGGATTACATAGAGGTAATATTGAAGAAGTTCGAGATGGCCGACTGCAAACCGGTTGCTACCCCTCTTGTGCCTGGTCAACGCTTGGCCAAACCAACAGTTCCTAATTACGTACCATCTAGAAAAATTCCGTATCAAGAGTTGATAGGATCAATTATGTATCTGGCTGTTTGTACGCGCCCTGACATTGCGTATGCTGCTAGCTATCTAAGCCAGTTTAATACTTGCTATACAGAAGAACACTGGCAGGCAGCGAAGCGGGTACTGAGGTACTTAAAGGGCAGTATAGGACTGGGACTTCATTTTGAGAAAACAGGCTTGAATCTTAAAGCCTATGTTGATGCAGATCACGGAGGTGACATAACGGACCGGAAGTCATATTCTGGATTTCTGTTTACATTGGCATCAGCACCAATTTCTTGGGAGAGCAAGAAACAAAGCGTAGTCGCATTGTCGAGCGCAGAAGCAGAATATATAAGTTTATCTAATGTTGCTAGAGAAGCAGTATTCATAAAGAGATTAATGCTTGAATTGAGTGGTGTCCAGAGGCCAATAACTGTCTACTGTGATAGCCAATCAGCAATGGCGATTGCTAAAAACCCTACAGGTTATCATCATAAGCGCACTAAGCATATAGATTTGAGAATGCACTTTGTTAAAGAGGTGGTTCAGAATGGTGTCATTACTTTGGAGTATTTAAATACAAGCAGTATGGTTGCTGACATTCTGACAAAGCCTTTACCACGAGAGAAACATATGTTTTGCATTAGAGGAATGAACATGTGTAAGGTGCTATACTCGTAGATGTGTTATGAGTATGTGTGTGTGTATGTTCGATGAGAGGATCGTGTAAGAGCTTGCATGGTTGTGCTAATTTGAGGAGGAGTGTTAGCGAATGAATGAGGTCACAAACAAATTAGCTGCTCCTGCTGGCAGCTTACATATGAGTACTAAATCGAATATGTTCGTTTGTGTCATTTTTTGAAGATTTTATTGTACAAATGTCTAACTCTCATCTATCATCTAAAATAAAACTATTTAAGATAATTATTCCGTCTTTGGATATTACTAATTGATATTAGGTACCAGGTTTTTTAAAGTCCTGTATTTCCGAACCCCTTGAGGTACAAACGAAAAGAAAGGTGGTACAAACGGGTACAAACGACGGTGAATCCAACCCTGCTGGCAGATTTTGATTATCTCAAAAAATGCCCGAGATTCCGATATTAGCTACCAGGTTTTTTAAAGTCCTGTATTTCCGAACCCCTTGAGGTACAAACGAAAAGAAAGGTGGTACAAACGGGTACAAACGACGGTGAATCCAACCCTGCTGGCAGATTTTGATTATCTCAAAAAATGCCCGAGATTCCGATATTAGCTACCAGGTTTTTTAAAGTCCTGTATTTCCGAACCCCTTGAGGTACAAACGAAAAGAAAGATGGTACAAACGGGTACAAACGACGGTGTATCTAACCCCGCTTGCAGAATTTGATTATCAACAAAAATGCCCGAGATTCCGATATTAGGTACCAGGTTTTTTAAAGTTCTGTATTTCCGAACCCCTTGAGGTACAAACGAAAAGAAAGATGGTACAAACGGGTACAAACGACGGTGAATCCAACTCTGCTGGCAGATTTTGATTATCTCAAAGACTGCCCGAAATTCCGATATTAGAGAACAGGTTTTTTAAAGTCGTGTATTTCCGAACCCCTTGAGGTACAAACGAAAAAAAAGTTGGTACAAACGGGTACAAACGACGGCGAATCCAACCCTGCTGGCAGATTTTGATTATCTCAAAAACTGCCCGAAATTCCGATATTAGAGAACAGGTTTTTTAAAGTCCTGTATTTCCGAACCCCTTGAGGTACAAACGAAAAGAAAGATGGTACAAACGGGTACAAACGACGGTGTATCTAACCCCGCTTGCAGATTTTGATTATCACCAAAAATGCCCGAGATTCCGATATTAGGTACCAGGTTTTTTAAAGTTCTGTATTTCCGAACCCCTTGAGGTACAAACGAAAAGAAAGATGGTACAAACGGGTACAAACGACGGTGTATCTAACCCTGCTGGCAGATTTTGATTATCTCAAAAAATGCCCGAGATTCCGATATTAGCTACCAGGTTTTTTAAAGTCCTGTATTTCCGAACCCCTTGAGGTACAAACGAAAAGAAAGGTGGTACAAACGGGTACAAACGACGGTGAATCCAACCCTGCTGGCAGATTTTGATTATCTCAAAAAATGCCCGAGATTCCGATATTAGCTACCAGGTTTTTTAAAGTCCTGTATTTCCGAACCCCTTGAGGTACAAACGAAAAGAAAGATGGTACAAACGGGTACAAACGACGGTGTATCTAACCCCGCTTGCAGAATTTGATTATCAACAAAAATGCCCGAGATTCCGATATTAGGTACCAGGTTTTTTAAAGTTCTGTATTTCCGAACCCCTTGAGGTACAAACGAAAAGAAAGATGGTACAAACGGGTACAAACGACGGTGAATCCAACTCTGCTGGCAGATTTTGATTATCTCAAAGACTGCCCGAAATTCCGATATTAGAGAACAGGTTTTTTAAAGTCGTGTATTTCCGAACCCCTTGAGGTACAAACGAAAAAAAAGTTGGTACAAACGGGTACAAACGACGGCGAATCCAACCCTGCTGGCAGATTTTGATTATCTCAAAAACTGCCCGAAATTCCGATATTAGAGAACAGGTTTTTTAAAGTCCTGTATTTCCGAACCCCTTGAGGTACAAACGAAAAGAAAGATGGTACAAACGGGTACAAACGACGGTGTATCTAACCCCGCTTGCAGATTTTGATTATCACCAAAAATGCCCGAGATTCCGATATTAGGTACCAGGTTTTTTAAAGTTCTGTATTTCCGAACCCCTTGAGGTACAAACGAAAAGAAAGATGGTACAAACGGGTACAAACGAAGGTGTATCTAACCCTGCTTGCAGATTTTGAGTATCACCAAAAATGCCCGAGATTCCGATATTAGGTACCAGGTTTTTTAAAGTCCTGTATTTCCGAACCCCTTGAGGTACAAACGAAAAGAAAGGTGGTACAAACGGGTACAAACGACGGTGTATCTAACACCGCTTGCAGATTTTGATTATCACCAAAAATGCCCGAGATTCCGATATTAGCTACCAGGTTTTTTAAAGTCCTGTATTTCCGAACCCGTTGAGGTACAAACGAAAAGAAAGGTGGTACAAACGGGTACAAACGACGGTGAATCCAACCCTGCTGGCAGATTTTGATTATCTCAAAAAATGCCCGAGGTTCCGATATTAGAGAACAGGTTTTTTAAAGTCCTGTATTTCCGAACCCCTTGAGGTACAAACGAAAAAAAAGTTGGTACAAACGGGTACAAACGACGGCGAATCCAACCCTGCTGGCAGATTTTGATTATCTCAAAAACTGCCCGAAATTCCGATATTAGAGAACAGGTTTTTAAAGTCCTGTATTTCCGAACCCCTTGAGGTACAAACGAAAAAAAAGTTGGTACAAACGGGTACAAACGACGGCGAATCCAACCCTGCTGGCAGATTTTGATTATCTCAAAAAATGCCCGAGATTCCGATATTAGCTACCAGGTTTTTTAAAGTCCTGTATTTCCGAACCCCTTGAGGTACAAACGAAAAGAAAGGTGGTACAAACGGGTACAAACGACGGTGTATCTAACACCGCTTGCAGATTTTGATTATCACCAAAAATGCCCGAGATTCCGATATTAGCTACCAGGTTTTTTAAAGTCCTGTATTTCCGAACCCCTTGAGGTACAAACGAAAAGAAAGGTGGTACAAACGGGTACAAACGACGGTGAATCCAACCCTGCTGGCAGATTTTGATTATCTCAAAAAATGCCCGAGATTCCGATATTAGGAACAGGTTTTTTAAAGTCCTGTATTTCCGAACCCCTTGAGGTACAAACGAAAAAAAAGTTGGTACAAACGGGTACAAACGACGGCGAATTCAACCCTGCTGGCAGATTTTGATTATCTCAAAAACTGCCCGAAATTCCGATATTAGAGAACAGGTTTTTAAAGTCCTGTATTTCCGAACCCCTTGAGGTACAAACGAAAAAAAGTTGGTACAAACGGGTACAAACGACGGCGAATCCAACCCTGCTGGCAGATTTTGATTATCTCAAAAACTGCCCGAAATTCCGATATTAGAGAACAGGTTTTTTAAAGTCCTGTATTTCCGAACCCCTTGAGGTACAAACGAAAAGAAAGGTGGTACAAACGGGTACAAACGACGGTGTATCTAACCCCGCTTGCAGATTTTGATTATCACCAAAAATGCCCGAGATTCCGATATTAGGTACCAGGTTTTTTAAAGTTCTGTATTTCCGAACCCCTTGAGGTACAAACGAAAAGAAAGATGGTACAAACGGGTACAAACGACGGTGTATCTAACCCCGCTTGCAGATTTTGATTATCACCAAAAATGCCCGAGATTCCGATATTAGGTACCGTTTTTTACAGTTCTGTATTTCCGAACCCCTTGAGGTACAAACGAAAAGAAAGATGGTACAAACGGGTACAAACGACGGTGAATCCAACCCTGCTGGCAGATTTTGATTATCTCAAAAACTGACCGAAATTCCGATATTAGAGAACAGGTTTTTTAAAGTCCTGTATTTCCGAACCCCTTGAGGTACAAACGAAAAAAAAGTTGGTACAAACGGGTACAAACGACGGCGAATCTAACCCCGCTTGCAGAATTTGATTATCAACAAAAATGCCCGATATTCCGATATTAGGTACCAGGTTTTTTAAAGTTCTGTATTTCCGAACCCCTTGAGGTACAAACGAAAAGAAAGGTGGTACAAACGGGTACAAACGACGGTGAATCCAACCCTGCTGGCAGATTTTGATTATCTCAAAAAATGCCCGAGATTCCGATATTAGCTACCAGGTTTTTTAAAGTCCTGTGTTTCCGAACCCCTTGAGGTACAAACGAAAAGAAAGGTGGTACAATCGGGTACAAATGACGGTGAATCCAACCCTGCTGGCAGATTTTGATTATCTCAAAAAATGCCCGAGATTCCGATATTAGCTACCAGGTTTTTTAAAGTCCTGTATTTCCGAACCCCTTGAGGTACAAACGAAAAGAAAGGTGGTACAAACGGGTACAAACGACGGTGAATCCAACCCTGCTGGCAGATTTTGATTATCTCAAAAAATGCCCGAGATTCCGATATTAGCTACCAGGTTTTTTAAAGTCCTGTATTTCCGAACCCCTTGAGGTACAAACGAAAAGAAAGGTGGTACAAACGGGTACAAACGACGGTGAATCCAACCCTGCTGGCAGATTTTGATTATCTCAAAAAATGCCCGAGATTCCGATATTAGCTACCAGGTTTTTTAAAGTCCTGTATTTCCGAACCCCTTGAGGTACAAACGAAAAGAAAGATGGTACAAACGGGTACAAACGACGGTGTATCTAACCCTGCTTGTAGATTTTGATTATCACCAAAAATGCCCGAGATTCCGATATTAGCTACCAGGTTTTTTAAAGTCCTATATTTCCGAACCCCTTGAGGTACAAACGAAAAGAAAGGTGGTACAAACGGGTACAAACGACGGTGAATCCAACCCTGCTGGCAGATTTTGATTATCTCAAAAAATGCCCGAGATTCCGATATTAGCTACCAGGTTTTTTAAAGTCCTGTATTTCCGAACCCCTTGAGGTACAAACGAAAAGAAAGGTGGTACAAACGGGTACAAACGACGGTGAATCCAACCCTGCTGGCAGATTTTGATTACCTCAAAAAATGCCCGAGATTCCGATATTAGCTACCAGGTTTTTTAAAGTCCTGTATTTCCGAACCCCTTGAGGTACAAACGAAAAGAAAGGTGGTACAATCGGGTACAAACGACGGTGAATCCAACCCTGCTGGCAGATTTTGATTATCTCAAAAAATGCCCGAGATTCCGATATTAGCTACCAGGTTTTTTAAAGTCCTGTATTTCCGAACCCCTTGAGGTACAAACGAAAAGAAAGGTGGTACAAACGGGTACAAACGACGGTGAATCCAACCCTGCTGGCAGATTTTGATTATCTCAAAAAATGCCCGAGATTCCGATATTAGCTACCAGGTTTTTTAAAGTCCTGTATTTCCGAACCCCTTGAGGTACAAACGAAAAGAAAGGTGGTACAAACGGGTACAAACGACGGTGAATCCAACCCTGCTGGCAGATTTTGATTATCTCAAAAAATGCCCGAGATTCCGATATTAGCTACCAGGTTTTTTAAAGTCCTGTATTTCCGAACCCCTTGAGGTACAAACGAAAAGAAAGATGGTACAAACGGGTACAAACGACGGTGTATCTAACCCCGCTTGCAGAATTTGATTATCAACAAAAATGCCCGATATTCCGATATTAGGTACCAGGTTTTTTAAAGTTCTGTATTTCCGAACCCCTTGAGGTACAAACGAAAAGAAAGATGGTACAAACGGGTACAAACGACGGTGAATCCAACCCTGCTGGCAGATTTTGATTATCTCAAAAACTGCCCGAAATTCCGATATTAGAGAACAGGTTTTTTAAAGTCCTGTATTTCCGAACCCCTTGAGGTACAAACGAAAAAAAAGTTGGTACAAACGGGTACAAACGACGGCGAATCTAACCCCGCTTGCAGAATTTGATTATCAACAAAAATGCCCGATATTCCGATATTAGGTACCAGGTTTTTTAAAGTTCTGTATTTCCGAACCCCTTGAGGTACAAACGAAAAGAAAGATGGTACAAACGGGTACAAACGACGGTGAATCCAACCCTGCTGGCAGATTTTGATTATCTCAAAAACTGCCCGAAATTCCGATATTAGAGAACAGGTTTTTTAAAGTCCTGTATTTCCGAACCCCTTGAGGTACAAACGAAAAAAAAGTTGGTACAAACGGGTACAAACGACGGCGAATCCAACCCTGCTGGCAGATTTTGATTATCTCAAAAACTGCCCGAAATTCCGATATTAGAGAACAGGTTTTTTAAAGTCCTGTATTTCCGAACCCCTTGAGGTACAAACGAAAAAAAAGTTGGTACAAACGGGTACAAACGACGGCGAATCCAACCCTGCTGGCAGATTTTGATTATCTCAAAAACTGCCCGAAATTCCGATATTAGAGAACAGGTTTTTTAAAGTCCTGTATTTCCGAACCCCTTGAGGTACAAACGAAAAGAAAGATGGTACAAACGGGTACAAACGACGGTGTATCTAACCCCGCTTGCAGATTTTGATTATCACCAAAAATGCCCGAGATTCCGATATTAGGTACCAGGTTTTTTAAAGTTCTGTATTTCCGAACCCCTTGAGGTACAAACGAAAAGAAAGATGGTACAAACGGGTACAAACGAAGGTGTATCTAACCCTGCTTGCAGATTTTGAGTATCACCAAAAATGCCCGAGATTCCGATATTAGGTACCAGGTTTTTTAAAGTCCTGTATTTCCGAACCCCTTGAGGTACAAACGAAAAGAAAGGTGGTACAAACGGGTACAAACGACGGTGAATCCAACCCTGCTGGCAGATTTTGATTATCTCAAAAAATGCCCGAGTTTCCGATATTAGACGACAGATTTTTAAAGTCCTGTATTTCCGAACCCCTTGAGGTACAAACGAAAAGAAAGATGGTACAAACGGTTACATACCCAGTACAAACGTATGCATTAACAAAAAAAACAATATCTTCAAGTCGGGTTCTGAGCATTTTTCAACCCCCCGTATCTCCGAAACCCTTGAGGTACAAACGAAAAAAAAGTTGGTACAAACAGGTACATATGGAGTACTAACATATGCAAAAATCAAAATAACGATATCTTCAAGTCGGGTTCTGAGCATTTTTCAACCCCCCGTATCTCCGAACCCCTTGAGGTACAAACGAAAAAAAAGTTGGTACAAACAGGTACATACGGAGTACTAACATATGCAAAAATAAAAATAACGATATCTTCAAGTCGGGTTCTGAGCATTTTTCAACCCCCCGTATCTCCGAACCCCTTGAGGTACAAACGAAAAAAAAGTTGGTACAAACAGGTACATACGGAGTACAAACATATGCAAAAAAAAAAATTACAATATCTTCAAGTCGGGTTCCAGGTTCACACAGGTAAATGTAGCCCTAGTAAACAAAGGACATCGTGAAGCCTGAGAGCTTTTCATGTTTGAATAGTAAAATTCAATATCGATTACCGATATTTCAAGTTGCAAGTTGTTGTGTGTACCTATGTTCTTGTAGTAGGTATACGCAATTTAAATCAATATGATATAATAATAATAATCTTTATTTCATCTCCACAAATTACGTTGTACAATAAATGCAGTTGACAATAAAATTGGGAATATTCGTAATTTGTGGGAGATCTGGGACCCAATTCTCACTTCCCTCGAACTAGCCTTCGAATCGAACTTGCATTACGAGTGCTAGTTCGACCGTAAAATTCCGAGGGGCGGAGTCTATTTTTCGATTCCTGTATTCTCGACACTATATAATCGAACTATATTCGAGTGTAAGGAATAAATGTTGCCATTATGATAGATACAAATTGCACAATACGTTTCGTTTCACTTGATAATTGCGTTTATGCGATAATGTTATATCTTAAATAAAAATTTAAAAAGATTTTAAAGACTCTAAAATATTTAAAACAACGTTTTACACTTTTTATACCATAATATATCCGGAATACATAAGTTAATCAATTTTATATAATAACTAGCGATCCGCCCCGGCTTCGCACGGGTGCAATGTCGTAATGAGGTGTCGATAGATTTTCGCGCCCTATTCTGCCCTGCCCTGCCCTGTCTTGCCCTGCCCTGCCCTGTCTTGCCCTGCCCTGCCCTGCCCTGCCCTGCCCTGCCCTGCCCTGCCCTGCCCTGCCCTGCCCTGCCCTGTCCCGCCCTACCCTACCCTACCCTTCTCTACCCTAGCCTAGGGGTATGAAAAATAGTTTACGTCCTATTCTCAGACCTACTGAATATACACACAAAATCCCATAAGAATCGGTCAAGCCGTCTCGGAGGAGTTTTTTTTACAAACACTGTTCTAATACTTACATTTTTAAACTCGTGATATCTTTCGAATGGAATGTCCGAATTGAATAGTTCAAAAAGTTATACAAAGGTATTGAAGCAGTCTTAAATATGAAGTAATTTATTATGATAAGGATTAATACCAAGATACAAATATCGAGCGTTTTCTAGCGGCGGCATTTCAATAAAATTTTTACAATGAAAGAACACTTATTGTGGCATAACTATAATAGTTAGACATATACTGGCCCTGATTCTGTTGTTCACAACTAAACAAATTTTAATGTCACTATGTCTCTTTCTAACCAAGAACATAAGAAAAGGATGTAAGAAATTTAGTCCTGTCAAATTAGTCCAATGCTTGTTTTCAATATAATTTTAGTCGCCATCTATCGCAGTTACGCCTAAATACACGCAAAATAAGACGGCAAAGATTAATTTGACTACTTAAAATATGTCCTATCCTTTTTCAATAATGTTCGTAAGAAAGAGATGAGATGTGACTAAAATTAGTTTAGTGCGATTTACAACAGAATCGGCACCACTGTCGCGACACTTTTTGTAAATAATGATGTGCTCTACAAAGTCGTAGTACATTATTTTATTCTATCATCAATAGTTTTCGCAGCGCACGCGATGACGAGGATATTTTAGGTAATTTTTGGACACCTTGGGTTACATTATTGGAGTTTTAGTAAGGATCCCTATTTTTTTTTAAAATATAATATAGCCTATGTCACCCGGGGATAGTGTAGCTTCCCAACAGTGAAAGAATTTTTCAAATCGGTTCAGTAGCTTCGGAGCCTATTCAATGCAAACAAACAAACAATCAATCAAATCTTTCCTCTTTATAATATTAGTTAGATTATAAATGAATATGAAAAAATATTGTCTGTGTGTAACGAAAATCCTTAGGCTTATCTGTCATTACGTTTCCAAATGACAACCTAACTGTCTGACGTTTAATAGTTCGCATTCGAAATACATTTCGAACGGTCCCGACCAGTCGAAGCAGTTCGAGCGCTAGCCCTCGAAAAATGAGAGAAAATGGCGTCTTCGAAATTGTCAGAATAGCCTAACTTGATTGACATTCGAAAAAAGTACGAGTTCGAACTTTATTTGGAACGAGTGATGAATTCGAGTGGCTGAGAATTGGATCCCTGGGGGCTTACCACAAGCTTTGGTTAAAATAACCTTATTTGGCTTTTGTCCCGTTTTGACGCCGGATGTCAAAGAAAGACAAAAGTCAAATCTCGGGGCACGGGAGTGCCCCCCGCCAAGACAGCCAAGCGAAGCGCAAGGGCACTACCTACCTTTTCTCGAAGCGCTTCGTCGTTTTTTTGAAGCCTCATAACTTGGGTTTGGATTATACCAGATAAACAAAATTCTCGGAACATGATGGCAATAGTGAACTTATTAAACATATTAAGTTTCAATAACATAGCTCTTATACTGTGCTTATACTTTAGGTTTTATTGATATCTAAAAAGCCCGATTTCGTCACTGACTCACTGATGATCATCAAAACTCATAGGGTACTTCCGGAAGTCCTAGAATGCTGAAAATTGGTATGTAAGCTTGTATTGGTACACTAATTACAACAGTACAAGAAAATTATAAAACTTGGAAATTTCAAACACAAAAAAAAAAACAATAGTAACTTACAACAAAAAGAAGTGAAATCCCACCAAAAACATTTTTATGTAAAATGTTGCCAAGACATATGGCTCGCACTGTCAAAAAGTTATCAGATCTCATGTAGAGCCAAGCTTATAACTGTACAAGCCCTAACTTCACAAACTCTACACACCGTAGTCAAATATGTGGCGTGGCCGTTTCGCTACCATCACATAGGAGTAAAGTGAAAATATTCACTGTTACTTTTTTGTTATACAATAGTTCTTGTAGTAGTGAAACAGCCAAGCCACTTTTTTTGACTACGGTGTGTAGAGTTTGTGAAGTTAGGGTTTGTAGAGTAAGGGCAAGTACAGCTATAAGCTTGGCTCTACATGAGATCTGATAACTTTTTGACAGTGCGAGCCATATGTATTGGCAACATTTTACATAAAAATGTTTTTGGTGGGATAAGGTTATAATAATATTGTTTTAAGAGCTTGTGGTTCGCCCTCTGGAGTCTAAACTAAGCCTAGGCCTGTATTTTAGAGCTCCAGGCCCCCCAATACATCATAGTGTGCAGATGTCAACATGGAGCGAGACACGTATAGTATAACAGGTGGAGATTTCGAGATGGCATATTTTCAAAACCTATGTTGGGTTAGCCATGCTGAACAACATTTACTATAGGATGTAATTAAAAAGAATTCTCAAAAAAAAAATACTTTCCATAGTAAATGTCAACCTTCTCGATCATAATGTATGAAAAGTAAAAATTTTATTTTGAGAATTCAATATTGGTCTCAGTCAAAAATGTTCAGCATGACTAACCCAACATAGATATCGAAAATATGCCATCTCGAAATCTCCACCCAGTATATGTGTTGACTGTAGTTTTTGTGGGTGTACATTATGATACATGTGTGCAAAGTACAAGTGTAATTACAGACGAGGCGATATTAAGAGTGCGTACAAAGCCAGAAAAATATGGCAATGTCAGATGAAACAAACTTATGTACAATCTACGCGTGGCATGAGACGGAGATAGCGTGTTTCGCGCCCCCTTCCCCCCTTCTAAATAAGTCCGCATATTGTGACTGGCAACTACGGAACCCTACACTATGCCGGGCCCGACACGCACTTGGATGGTTTTTCATATTTCTAATTGTATACCTATTCAATGACATGCAGATTAAATGCATCGAAAAGTGAGTACTTTACATACGTTTGCTCCGGCTGGAGGTAAAAGGTTTCGCTGTCTGCCGGATGGTTACCACCGGAGAAAACGTCTGCCTTGCTCAATATAAGCTTATGATACTGTTAAGAATAACATATTAAAATATCAAATTTGTTAAAATATGTTTAAAATTGAAAAAAGAAATACTTTTAAACGTGTCTGCCGTGATGTTACCACCACCACAATCGTCTGCCATTTTATTTTTCTGTAGCATCAGTAGTATATTTTAACATATCCAAATGCCAGCTTTGTTGAAATACTGTTGAACTTCATCAGATTTTTGTACCTTTGACACCTGATTCACTCTGAACCCACCGCGACCGGGCTTAGTTAGTCCTCATCTCATGTACAGTAGGTATAGGAGAGTAACTGGACAAAATGTAAGGTTTGTTGAAGTATGTACGTATGTTGTATCTGCTTTTCACTGGCTATCTAGCTATTAGCGCTTCTTATCTAAATAACTCGTAAAGTATAGAATATTTAAAAAATCGTTAGTAGCAGCCCTAGGTGATATGTTAGTGATATTATTTATCGATTTTTTGTCTTAATTAGATACACCATGAACGAATAAAAACGAAAATTCATTGTTTTATTAGAGGTCAGCTGCTCTTAGCTCCTACATTTTAGCAAATTTTACAGGAGAGCGAAAAAACGATTTTCAACTTTAAGGCGGCCCTCAGGCCGGCGCAACTTCAACGCAAGCATAGTCTAAAAGCTTGTTGTTTCATCCAACGTAATGTTTGACTGCGAAAAAAGAGAGACAGCATCGGAGCCGTCGGTTATCAGTCGGTAATTTCCGCTGATCACTCGCGGCCGCTTCGCTAGGTCGTCATTCATGATTTCGCATTCATAAAACTTGTTCCAGGAGTATACTTCTTGTGAAAAAATCTTACAAGTTTGTGAAAAAAAGTTAGTTATTTAGAATCTCCAAGACATTTGCAAGCCTGGTATCTAAATGTTTTCTTTACTTTTACAATTTATAGGTACATTAGAAATGGCCAAAGTTCAGGCAAAAACGCTGTTTTTCGGAGGCTTTGACTGAATTTGTTTCACACTTTTATTTAATTACGCCTAGATACACGGCTAGATACAGGGTGTTGTTTTGGTCGGCGACAAGCGACCCAGGAGCGGTAGTACTAAATATATATTCCCCAAAAATGGACTTAATTCGATTAAAAACTGTAAATATGTTGAGAAATGCCTTATTCAATTTGAAATAAAATAACCGCAAAGTATGGTTACTAGGCACGTGCACAGACTAGACCTAGGCGCAAGCCGCCATCGCCCCACCCCTTTACTCCCTCGTACTCCCGTTGAGTTTTATGTCTACACTTTAGCTTATTACATGATTTTCAAAATTTTAATTTTTTTATTTTTATTTATATTTAAAAAAGTATTTTTTTATATTTTTTTTAGCACCATTATCATTTGTATTATCGACTCTGAGTCGCTCGTCGCTTACCAAAACAACGACCTGTATAGTGCACAAGATACTAATTTGTTCAAAACATCTAACGAAAAATGTTTAACAAAGCCATAATACGTACAGAGGTTTTGTATAAAAAGTATGACGAATTGAGTCCTCTTAACTTTAATTATCTCGTTAGTTACTCAATATTTTGATTTGGTTTTCAGCATAGGTTATTTGTATGGATTATATTTTAAGTACGTTAATATTATTTTACTTTTTTAGGCCGAGTTACTTGCATTTAGTTTAAATTTTGTTTTGTAATTTGAGATACTTGAAAATTGTTTATTTAAATACTGTAGAAAGCATTAAGGATTTTGTATTTTTTTAATGCAGAAACATGCGCCTTAAGATAAGGAATCGAATGGTGCAAAAAATTTTTTTTTGAAAAAACCGACTTGCTTGGGTTTAGCTTGGCGCAGCCGAGGTATCTTTGTGATTTTTTTCCATCGAGGAATTTTCATTCCTTTATGTTTTTGTTCAGATAGAACCCCCGCGTATATATAATGAATCAATGAGAACATCAAGAAATATGGCGCGCAAGTTTTTTTTTTTGACAGCGATTCGCTGTAAAACTGTTTTACCCGTTTAAATTAAGAATGCTTCGTCTAGGCTTATACCTATCAATTGCATTGAGGTACAAACTTAGCATAATCGGGATTATACCTATCATAAAACTGTGCGGTTATGTAAAGTAAAAAGCACTCGTGCGAAATAAGCTACACGAAATAAGATACTAAAAACAGTGCAATAAATGTCACTTTACGAGCAAGTGTGTTGAAAATTATTGTGCAATGCAATTGATATGTGTGTATAAACTTAGCACCCGACTTTAAAAATTAATTTATTATTTTTGATTCTTATAAACCTTGGTTTATAGTTCATTGTAGTGAAAAAAAATTAGAATGTAGTAACTCTAAAAAAAAATTAGAGCACTTTGAAAAAATACCTGGCACCCAACATTGGAAAATAGAAATTATTCTTTTTGATTCTCGTAGATCTTGGTTTGTAGTTGATTGTAGTGAAAACCATTTCGTCTGTAGTATCTCTAAAAAAATAAGAGCACTTTGAAAAAATACCTGGCACCCGACATTGGAAAATAGAAATTATTCTTTTTGATTCTCGTAGATCTTGGTTTGTAGTTGATTGTAGTGAAAACCATTTCGTCTGTAGTATCTCTAAAAAAATAAGAGCACTTTGAAAAAATACCTGGCACCCGACATTGGATAATCGAAATACCTACATACTTAATTATTTTTGGTTCTTGTAGATCTTGGCTTGTAGTTAATTGTAGTGACAACCATTTCGTTTGTAGTAGCTCTAAAACAAATTAGAGGCCTTTTAAACATACCTGGCATCCGAAATTGGAAAACCGAAATTATTCGCTGAATATAATTGATGGACACTATTTCAAAATCAAAGTCATTTATTCAGTTTAGATTAAGCACTTATGAAAGTTAAGTTGTACATACAGTTGAGTCTGGGTGTAATTATGTATATTAAGTATGTATTTACAAACAAAAAGTAGTATATGTATTATATCAGTCATCTGGTTTCCATAGTACAAGCTCTGCTTAGTTTGGAATCAGATGACCGTGTGTGAGCAATGTCCCAGGATATTTATTTTATTTATCATCGGTTCGGAATACACTTAAACTGAGAAGACTGCGGCAAGAAACTCAGCCAGGCTTTTTTTTCTGGAAGATCTTTTCATATTACAGCTTTTGTTCCAAATACTTATACAATACGATGTAATGGGTAAGATAAGTTCTATCTCTCTATCTAACATGAGTGCTCTTATCAAATTAATGTGTCCCCATTTCGCGGCGTGATAATGATAAGAAACACCATACTTCGATGACGTGTAAAGAGTAAAATATCTACTGAGGACCAACTTTGCACACATGTATCACAATGTACCTACCTACTATATTCTTTCTATTGCATTATTTTTACAAATATTGGATTTGATAAAGGTCCCTAGTTTATTTTTTTTACTTGATTTCCGGTTTGATTAGATCAATCTAATCTGAAGAAATCTTACAACGTAATCTAATGACGTATTAAAAATGTGAAAGTTTGAAGATTTTTAGTATGTGTGTTAAATAACCACGACGCGGTAGGTACATAGACTAGGCTAGACGGTTTTGGAAGAAACGTTATTTAGGTCAAATATTGGATTAAAACAAAGGAAACTTTTTATCCCGGGAAGGATCCTTCGAGAATGCGGATTACCAAAATATTTTTTAAGCCAGCTTGTACCACACTCACTGTACGTGGACGGGCATACTCCTGCATGAGCTTTATATCTTTACGCATTATTTATCATATCCATTCTTGTCACTCCATACATCCATCTCAACTCTCAACATAATCATCTCAGCTGCATGTCTTTCATCCATCTTCTTTACCTAATGCCCAACATTCTGAACCATATATTAAGACTAAGACCTGTCATCACGGACTATATATTTTCCCTTTTAGCTTCAGGGGTATCCTTGGATCACATGTTTATTTTGTGACCTGTCGCCATTTCATCCAACCTACATCGTTCTGCATTTGTGAACCGAGGTACTAGAAGTCGTAGTACTGAAACTCCATCAAGTAAAATAGACGCGAAAGTAGAAATACCGCCAAAATCGCAGACATGAAGCAATATTGCTTCATGATCGCAGAACATATGTTCAGTTTTAGTTCAGCTAATTTTCAAGCTCTCTCCAGCTCTTGTAGCCATTTCACCATCCTATTCTTTCAACGACAAAGCATCCATTACTACTAGGAAGAGATAAGG
This sequence comes from Polyploca ridens, assembly GCA_951394255.1. NCBI lineage: Eukaryota > Metazoa > Arthropoda > Insecta > Lepidoptera > Drepanidae > Polyploca > Polyploca ridens. The sequence goes on from OX596247.1 coordinate 9,021,216, forward strand.
CATCATAGCAGACCCTTTATTTATATTTACTATATTCATTATTATACCACCCATAATGTTTTTGATGATAAATTAATAAAAAGAGCAAAAGTTTATATCGAATAATTAATGGAACCGAAAAAACCGGTTCTCAAAATATGGCCGGTTCTCGATGCATGACCTATTTTCTACCCAAACGAGATCTGTTTTCCCGCCCAAGTCGAATTGCCACCAATACCATAATTGCTCCGTTGCGGTATGAAAAGACTTCATAAGGTGGGCTCTCACGCCCAGGAACGCTTCTCAAACACGTAAGAATTCCTTTTGATAGTGCAGCATTACCAACATCGTACCTATTCCTTTCTCAACAAGTTTTCGTTGTATGGCACAAGCAAAGTAAGGAGCCCCGAATATTTGTATTTTTTTTTCATCTATGTGAAAAAATTGTCACCTCAGAATTCTACGGAATCAGTAAAAGTTCAATATCTTCAGTAGGATGAATCCACTAAAACCCGTTTTAAGATAATAATAGTAGGTAGGTTTCATTAATATAACTTACTAATCAGTGTGATTAATTATTCCTATACAGTGTTGAAGTGCATACATCTACATACCTACCTTTTCTCTTCATAAACATTAAGATATTTTAAAAACACGGCCTATTTATAAATAAATTCTAAAACTCATGCCCGCGACATATTAATTATAATGTAAAGAAATAACCTATTTAACTCACTAAGTTGCTCGCAGTTCGCACATAACGGAAGTAGAGTTTACATAAACCTGTGTATACTTACTTCAAATATAAAACAGAAAAGGTACGATTAACAGTAGCCGTTCATTTCATTGTTCCGTGCCGGTATTCATGCACTGGGAAATGTAGTATTTTATTCGCTATAGAGTTAAGAGTACTTAGTCGCTCGGTGTATAGGGCGTTTGCTTGTGCTGACCGACGCGGGACCGGTTGGTGAGCTGCGGTCATGCCATGCCTTACTGTGGCACTCGCCATCGCCACAAATCTAGAAAATTACTTAGGTAATAATAATTTCCTGGAAAATTCTTCACACACGGCTATCTGATCCCAAACTAAGCAGAGCTTGTACTATGGAAACCAGATTTATAAATAAATAACTGATAATACCAAAAAATCTTTTCACTTATTAATCTTTTTAGTAATAATTTCATCAATAGGTTGAGAAAGGCAGACTTATATTTTTTTTATCGATACGTAAATATACATACCTTGTCATTGTAAAAAAGCATGTTAAATGAAATCAATAACATATCAATCAAACGCTAAACAAATATCTCAATCTCTACCGAATTGAATCTGACCTAAATGCAAACCATTTGATTGTATAATTCGTTCCATCGTTTATTTACTTTTATTTAACGGACCGAGGTTTTTTGTTAATTGCCGAATCAACGAATTCTACACTCGTTCAGTTCTCGCTCGCGATTTCATAATACAAAAAATCTAATTTCAGTTCTTCAACTGTTCATTAGAAAATAAAATGTATGGTATGTCCCACGCTCAGAAGTCGTATTCTAATATGGCTTCTTTATAAAATGAGCCTAAAGGAAACGAAAGGTTTCCCTGTCTATTACACACATGCAACAAACTTCCAAGGCAGGGTTCGACACGGGTGCAGCGATGTGGTTCAGGTCAGGTTACTAAAATACTATCTACCCAACATTTAAACAAAGTGGCCAACATTAAACCGGATCTAGCGAGCTATGCAAACGATGGACTTCTAACTCAAGTAAAAGAATATAACACACTAAATTAAGTTTCATAACAAGGTATGTTATCGAGTCTCATTACAATTCTGAAGCAGTAACAAATCGAAGGCTTCCTAGGAAAAAAATGCCTTCTAAAGCTCGCATCGCCTATTAGTATGTTAGTAGTCGCCAGTATGCATCGGTTAAACGTGCCATAGGTGTGAGTCACGTAACGGACAAACTTCTTTCGATATTGATGTCTGCGCTTGATGCGTTCGCATGGTTTACATAAAATATTCTCGTTCTCGTTTGTTTACAAATGTTTAAATAATACTTAAAATCTCGAGTTTTCTTATTTAATATGACTTACTTAGGATTAAACCGTTTATTAGCAAACATCTGCGTACCCGAGCAGAGCTTGCAGAGTACATAAATTTAAACTTTGTCAAACGACTGTTAGGTCCATATTACTTTTCAAAAACTCTGGCAAAACAGCCGACTTTGAATGAGAATACTTTTCTTTAATCGTTATTTGACTTGGAGTAAATTTTATATTACCAAGAAAGTAGATTTATACCTACCGGTGTCGTATGACGAAGTGTTGAGTCGAGTGGAGCAGAAACATTATGGAGTCGGTAGATAAAAGCCCCTCCTATTTTCTACATCTTTATATTTGGCCATCTTATACGACACGACGAATTTATCTAAAACAGAAGGAAACATAGAATGAAAGTGAAGAAGGGGACCAAGGATAATTTATATATACATAGACAAAGTGAATATAGAATGCAAACAAAAATTACGGTCGTCGTGTCTTATAAGGAGGTACAAAATGTTGCTAAATTAAATTAAAGCTTCCTTCAAGTTCCTACTTTGCATATAACTCAAAAAGCTACGTAGGCTTAGTAATCGGGTACCAATGGGCACCCTTTGGGTACAGGACCCCTTAAAAATAGTCAGGTCAAAGCTCAATTTATAATATGCAGTAAAGTAAGTGGGCATATTATAAAAGGGACCGTAGCTTGAAGTGTAGACGCGTATGAAGCGTAGACTTAGATGCCCTTTAGAAGAATAATATTAACGATAGACCAATACTTTTTTCAAAAACCTCATTGAAGTTCTTACTTTGCATGTAATGCATGCATGCATGTAATGTGATATCGATAAGATAGATCTACATTATGTGAGACACACTGTTTTTCATTTATACAAACCTTCTTTCTTTCCTCCATGATACAAACATACTATGTATGTAACTTAAATGTACGTTATCAAAAATCAACCTTGAACCAGTTAAACTACCTACTTTTGTAACAAACACGCACGTTGTTAGTTTTTCTCAAACTGAACAGCACTGAATTTATTACACGGCTCATTACAACAGATCAGTCAATAGTATTAAGTAATCTGTAAAAACGACAAAACTGCAATAAATATGAAATGAACACTTCAGTCAATAAAAAATATTTTCTCTTTACTTTAGAAAATAAGCACAGTTTGGATTTTCGAAAAAGGAGTTTGTAGGAAATATTAAATAATTCATTAAAATTGAAGGAGGTCTCCGGAGACCAGCGGGCACGGAGCTTTTTCGCCAATATGTACTTAGTTACGTTACTTACTTTGTTATCAATACTTTTTCAAGCACATGCCGCAACCAGACCACAACCCACTTACGCATACAATAAATTTGCATAAAATAGTCAATAGATAAATAAGCTATGAAATTGAACTATTTTACTTAATAATACTATCTAAGTATATCTTTTTACCAAAAATTCTATCTCTGAAATGTAAGCTCCTTTTCGTCAATATTAACACATGTTGGCAACTGGGCCAGTTCACTGCAGTCAATCAAGAGCTGCGTGAAAAATAAACAAATTATCTGTTTCTACTCTATTGCATCACTGTTTCTCGCTACACTACCTAATATTCAACACACCTTGTAATGCATAGTTTCATTCATAGAGAGAAATAACAACATTTTCGTTATTTGGGTTTATAAATTTGTATCAAATGATTTTTTAGATAAACCACTTTACTGACAAAGAGAAAATTCTTTTCTTAATTGAGTTTTCTAATTAAACAGTGTCGCATTCGTTGCGTCACCGTCGCCAAAATACATTGTTTCCGTTTAATATCCTCAAGAGAGTTTTGTTTTAAACACAATAACAGCTATAAAACCGTCTATTTCGTCCAGTTATAATGGACGAACGCGGGGAAACTTATTAATTGAACATAGAATAATATACGATCAATAAAAAGTCTCATAATATTTCTAACAGAGGCTTTTCTCATATATATTAAATTTATCCTGATTTATATTTGTTCACGCCTAATGATTCCATTGGGACTATTCGAACGGACGCAGGTTCTACGGGATAAGCTTAAAAGTCGTAAAAAGCGTGAAAAGTCTATATGTTACAATCATTATAAGAAAAAAGAAGCATCAAAAAGGGTTTTCTTCTATTTTTTAGAGTAAGCTATCTTGAGATTATCTCATGCTGATTTATTTTACTTAGTAGGACTTACAACTTTTTCTGTTTACCTTAAAATAAATGGGCTTGTGTTATTGCACATGAATCAGGCTTTACCATCATCGGTTACATCTTCTGTGATTATTCGATATTTGAAAGCGAATAAAGTATTCGACAATGGTGAATAATTATATCCGCCATAAAATTTATCTGGAATTGTGGTAAAACTATACTGTGGCTCTGAACCGCAGCCGCTAGCTAAAAACACTAGTAAAATAAATACTTGGCAAAGGATTTTCAACTTAGGGTGTAGAAGCCAGGGGGCCTATAACAATGGTTCTACTATTGTTATGACTTCCTCACAATGGTTTTCCTAGAATAAAATCTCAAGCTCATCATGAATTAAAACCCACGACGACCTAAATTGCGGGCGACGCATCGCCAAATTATTCGAATAATGGTATCGTTCATATATAACTATACTGCATACATTTTATATTAGATAACTGATCAACGATTTGTATCGAAACGAGTTCCAAACGACTGCTGTCGTCATTCCGAAAGGAAGATAAATTCGGTCAACGAGCATCATGCCTCCTTTAATGTTGCTGAGGCTGGTCGGTAATTAATGACGTGTCTTAATTGACCAAGTTTTTTACCACATCTCGGAGACAATCCAAGTTTATTTTACATAGGAACAATGTTCTTCTTCTACATTATAACATTTCCATGAGATGACTGATTACGACACCCTACCCTGCGCGTTTTCTAATATGCCTTGGTAATTTGTCTTTCTATTTCAGTGCAAATGCAACCACCGCGATTCAGCATGCAGCCATCATCTTCAAACAGCATAGTCAGAGAAGGTACAACAAAAATATTGCAGTGCTCTGCTAAAGGTAAGATTATGCCAACATATTTAATTTAAAAACTTACATTAACATTAATTACAACAATACAGTAAATAAATTATTAGTTTATAAATATATGTTCTCGTTGCAGGTATACCGCAACCCATGTACCGATGGTTGAAAAATGGTGTACCACTCGGTGATTATTCATCAGAATTATTTTATAAGATTCACAATACCCAGCGCCAAGATGCAGGAGCATACCAGTGTATAGCAAAGAATGACGTTGGTGCTATTTTCAGTGAAAAAAATAACATTGTCGTCGCCTGTAAGTGTCTCACAATAACGATTTCATTTCGCATGCAGGTACTCTGAGATGTTCTCAGATGCTTTCTACAAACAAAGCTATTAAAATTTTCTGCATCTTGTAATGTCGTAATTTCAAAATGTTTGGTAAATAAATATACCTAATTGCAATTGCTTTGCTTCTATATCATTGTTACAAACTGTAGCTACTTATTTAAAACAATCTTATATCTAAGTTGCACAAAATTGCTATTCCAGACATGGGAGTTTTCGAGGACATTACTGAAGCAGTGATTACTGCCGAATCTGGCAAAGCAGCTATCTTAGAATTTCCCAAAATAGAATCTGAACCACCACCTTCAGTAATTTGGCAAGATGAAAGCGGTGCTTTGAGATATGATCAAAAATTCGCTATCACTGATAAACACCAACTCGTTATTCTATGTGCTTCCCATGAAGATGAAAGGTCGTATAGGTAAGTGCTGACTGTTTCAGATTATATACCGTTTATTAACTAAGTTAACCTATTACAATCAATTATCCATTAATATTTAGGGTTCGAGCTATAAATACTCAGCTTGGGAAAGAAGAAAACAGTCCTTACATCGATCTTAAAGTTTTTGGAGACGACAGCAATGAAGTACCTCCAGAAATAATCATCAAACCTCAAGATATGAAAATCATTAAAGGTCAAGAGTACACAAATTTATACTGCGTGGCCAATGCTAGGCCCCTTCACGAATTAGAAACGTTGTGGTTTAAAGACGGGATAATGATTGACTTAGCTGGAATAACATTCGATTTAAACGATCAATGGAACAGAACTCTGAGCCTTATTAGCGCTAATTTGACGCATACTGGGGAATACACGTGCCAAGCGAGATTGAGGACTGGAGGATTTGCAACAGTAACAGCTTCAGCAACTGTTACAGTATTCGAAAAACCCACGTTTACAACGAATTTAAAATCAGAGACGTTTGGTGAATTCGGCAGTACCATCGTTTTGGAGTGCAACGTACATGGTATACCTTTGCCTGGAATAACGTGGTATAAAGACGCAAGGAAAATTGCAAGTGTAGGTGCCGATGCTGGCGAACCTGACAATGTGGATGTAGACGACGGTGGAGGTAGATATAGAGTGGAGGTGGATCGCTCGCTAGTTATCAGCAACCTTGATATGGAAGATATGGGCATCTACCAGTGTATAGCTAGTAACGAAGCTGGAGAAACTTCTATTTATACATGGTTAAAAATCAAAAGTAAGTCTTTGTTACATTCTAATTACCTAATATTTTTACAATATCTTCTACATTAGTCCCAAGGGTACTTACTCTGTGCTGGATACCTAACAGTAAAATGCATGGATGTTCAATGCCATGAACTCCTATTGCCGTGCGGAACCAGGTGATCGTACGATTCATTTCTATTAGCAAGTCGTGGCACTTGCTAAAAGTCATTGGATTAAACGCGCAAACCTCGAGGCCTCTGCTATGTGTTTTATCCCTAGCTAAATGTAAGCAAAACAATATTAATTAACGATTCCCACTGTCGTGCAGCAAAGGACAATAGGCGATTGCCACGCAGTCACATGAAGTTAATAAGAATGAGGAGCTCTGATAAAAAGGCAAAAACGTTCAAATTTGATACCGGCAGTAAGAATATTAATAAGTCGTTGTCATTATGCACAACTTTAAAGCAGTTATGTTTTTTTAGCACCGAGTGACCATTGCTTTGTCATTTTATATTTTCTCGGTTCAGGTTTTTACTGCGAATATTTGTTTTTTTTTTTAGATGAAGGTCACTAGTTACGTTTTGAGAATCAAGTTCTGTTTTATTTGGAAATATCCTACTTATTGCATGCTATTTATTGGTTATTTGATACTTCCGATATCTGACTATTTATTCTTGTAGCGACATTATTACATAACTTGGCGTCATTAAATAAGCTATAACAAAGTACATTCTGTCTGACTTATGTACTAAGCAAAGTTAGCGTTATTTCTTAACAAATGAAATATTGAGTAGTGTTAATACTCAGCTCATCAAATATTTAAGTGTGCCTAAGGTTGATATAGGTCGATCTATAAAACACGGAATTTTAGGGCACATCTTATAAAAAATTCATCTGTTCGCTGCCAAATTATAGAGAGTTTATAAGACACCTGAGGAGTTTACCAAGTGTTTGTACGAGTATATTCTGCGTTAAGTCCGCTTACATTTATTGACAATAAAGATTTCTCTTTGTATTGTATGCTGGCCTAGGGATATGGATTTTTTTATTCGACAAAGCTATTCACGCATTATTTTGTAGTAGGTATGCAATTTTTCGCAATATGCATGCAATTTTTATTGACTTCAGTAATTATGCTGTAGGTATATCATAGATACAGTTATTGTAGAATTATAAATGATTATAAAGACTTATCTAATCCGTTTATGCATGACCTTTTGAAGTAAATAATTTTCCACTGATCCTAAATATTTTCACGTTTTGTGTGTTACTAATAAGGCAAATGTATGTTAACTACAGTTAGTGATGCTAGTGTAGTTTGTAATTTAACTTGGAGTGCGTGTGGCTTGTAGCGTCCCCGCCAATAATGCAGACCCCGCCGGCCAACCTCACCGTGCTCGATGGAAAGGACGCCACCATCACCTGTCGAGCTATCGGTGCCCCCACACCGAACGTCACATGGTATTTCAACGGTTAGTAAACCCCTCATAATACATCTATGTGAGTCATAATTCTTTTCAAGCACATATTATGTCACCCATGTAATTACATATAAATGATATTACATAATATCTGATGTCACGGATTATTAATGCGAGCAGGTAATCCTTTATCACATCAAAATACACTTGATATAATGTTTAAGTAAACAAGTTTGCTTAGACCTTATTTATAGATCTCTGTACTTATGTATGCGTAAATATCTTGTAAATATAAAGCAGAAAATATGCATTTTAAAGTGTAGTTTATTCCAAAATTATAGATTCCCTGATAATAAACCTATCGGGAAGACTCCAAGTCTTAGAAGAAGGTGACCTGTTGATCACTGGCACTACGACAGCTGATACGGGAAAATATACTTGCCTTCGTTCCAACGACGCTGGAAACGTGTCAGGAGAAGCATTCCTCACAGTACTAGGTATGTTTATCTTCAAGCTCACCTCTTTATACGCTACTATAGTAGGTACTAGGGAATCCAATCCCACAAATACGGGACGCTACGTGAATTTTGCAAGATCAGTGATTCGGGACTATTCATGTGGGATTTGTCGTAATATTTTTTTTGTATGTATATGGTAACTAGTCTTGGTGAAGTTCTTTTCCATTAGAAGTTGAATTCCTTCCACCATCGCAACTCTCGTCATCGACGTTTCAATGTGTGAGAGTGGACTCTCTCACACATTGAAACCAGAATTGTTTCGAACTGTGCGAGCTAAAAGGAGCTAGTTTTCTTCCTCGGACGCTCGGACTGTGGAATGAGCTCCCCGCGGTGGTTTTCTCAATGGAGTACAGCATGGGGTTCTTCAAAAAGGGTGTGAAGAGATTTCTGCAGGGTCGGCAACGCGCGATAGATACCCCTGGTGTTGCAAGCGTCCATAGGCTACGGTAACCGCTTACAATCAGGCGGGCCGTATGCTTGTTTGCCACTTAGTAGTATATTTTTACAGCGAATTCTCTGAACTGAATGGATAGTGAATCTTCACATGTATCCATACCCGCCAGTATCACTTGATCTGATAAATTAAACGTGAGATGACAGTTATTTATCTTAACTAATATTATAAATACGAAAGTAACTCTGTCTGTCTGTCTGTTACGCTTTCCCGCTTAAACCGCTGAACCGATCGCGATGAAATTTGGCATGCATATAGCCTATGGTATGGAGAAGGACATAGGCTACTTTTTATCCCGGGAACGCGGGTGAAACCGCGCGAGTCAGCTAGTGGTATATAAAAGATAGCTTGATCTCTGCGACAGTTGTATGAGTCATATGAAAATTAACCTTATGGCTTTAGCATAAGGTTTATCTGTGTCATCATAAAATCAACCACAGATTAAACAGATGACCCTTATTGTAAAGCTATAAGGTTAATTTTCATATGACTCAAACAACTGTCGCAGAGATCAAGCTATCTTTTATAAACCATAATGCGGCGGAAATAGAGGAAAGTACTTAGAAACTGCTTATTAATGACCAGGAAGAATATAAAAATAAATCTTGATCCCAGTTTTATACAACTTTAACTTAATTAGGGCTCATCCACGTGAGGTGTAGCAACATATACTTAAATAGAATATTGTGTTTAAATATAAAACGAATTGTACCTTTTCTGAGCCTTGACCTTTATACATAATATGTAACATACCACCAACATATTTTGGGTTTATCTCGGGCAGTAGCTACTAACCATAAAATGTCTAGTTATGCACGTAACTGATATCGTGTCGCTACCGGAATTTATTTGTTTCTTTCAGTGAGAACTCAAATTATCGCGCCACCTGTTGACACGCGAGTATTACTGGGTCACACGGCGACGTTACAATGCAGGGTGTCCAACGACCCTAACGTTAAATATAACATCGATTGGTTTCATAATAAGCAGTAAGTTGTCATTAATATTGTTTCATATCATATTTCTATTCAAAATTCAGTTTTTTTTTGCATTGGCTATGCTCGTATTTCACCACATTATCTCCGTGGTAACCATGATGTGGATGATCTGGCCATATGAAGTGACATGAATAGGCCTTCATAGGCACCAATGAATTGTCAGACTCTAATCAGAGTCATCGGTGGTAAGCCAAACAAAGTATTTATGGAATCTGGCTCTCAAGTGATTTTTCTCAATCTTACAACCAACCATGAACCTAATGTTGGAGGGAGTGTATTATTTTTATAGTACCGAATGTTTACAGGCCAATGACAGCTGGTTCCCGGGTGTGGGTGTCGGCAGACGGAGCATTGCAAGTGCAAGCTGTGCGCGCGAGTGACGCAGGCGAGTACACGTGTGTGGTGACGTCACCCGGTGGGAATCATACGCGCCATGCACTGCTCTCCGTCATCGAACTACCCTTCGCGCCGACCAACGTCCGCGCTCTCAGGGTAGAAGTAACACCGCAGAGGGCTGTCAATGTATCCTGGACACCAGGTTTCGATGGAAATTCGCCCATACAAAAATTTATGATCCAAAGAAGGATTGTTCCTGAATTTGGTGAGTTTTCTACATTACACGGTAACAACAGTTATTGTGCTAGTCTAGTCTAGATTACACAGATGTGAAAGCGTGAGTTCACTCGGTAGAAAAAAAACATGGCGTACTTATTCAATTGGAAAAGTAAAAGGCAGTACCGATATTGTTCTATTAAAACTATGGGAATAAGATATAATAACAGTAATTCAATTGTAAGTACTTAGCTAATCTTAATAAATTACAGGTCCAACACCAGATCCATTACTGAATTGGGTGACTGAATCGATGAATGTATCGGCGTCCCAACGCTGGGTTCTATTGACTAGTTTGAAAGCGGCAACTTCTTACCAGTTCCGTGTCTCTGCCGTTAATACAGTGGGTGAAGGTCCTCCTTCAGACCCTACTGATGTTCTCACTTTACCCCAAGAAGGTAGGTTAAACACCTCTTATTATTTAAAAAGTTCTTACTTATTTTGGTGTACCACTGAGTGAAGAAATACACAATTATTGTTAATAACCTATATGGGACATTTGCACAACACTACTCGTTGTTAAACGGGGTTTAAGGGCACCATTACGAAAATTATACTATAACATTAATATATATTTTTGTTTATTTGGATGGACCGTTTTAATGACTAGCGTGACCTCCTATGGTCCCTCTGGTATTGCTAACAGCCAGGACCGTACCCAGAATCCATTTTCGGAAACACGTGCTTACCTAACTCCTTTCACGTTTTTTCCCTAAATTCAATGTATAGATGCATATATGTTGTACTAGCCGTCTCGCGCAGTTTCACCCGCGTTCCCGTAATAAAAAGTAGCCTATGTCACCCGGGGATAATGTAGCTTCCCAACAGTGAAAGAATTTTTCAAATCGGTTCATTAGTTTCGGAGCCTATTCAATGCAAACAAACAAATTAGTTTAGATAACACATTATGATATGATTAGATACCTAAAAGAACAGTCTTATTGAAAAATTATTTAAAAATTTTTTTCATTATTTGAAAATTTCGGGGGGTGATTGAACATCCATATCAACCCCCTCACCTGCCTAAGTGGCTGCTTATGTCCATAGGCAATCACTGACCTAGGTTGACCGTCCCAACCTGTTTGCCTGTCTTCTGACATAATAAAATTGATTAAAAAACTACTTATTGGACTTTTCGTTATGGTGTCCTCTATACCTTTGTACATAATAGGCACAGAATATTCTCCTTAAATTAACACGTAAGAAAAATTAAGCGTTGTTCTCTTTGTGATTAAGCAGCCAGCGATATTATATGCTGCCAAGGTATGCAGATGTGCTGTTTATATATATCCTTCGTTCTCACTAATTGAGTTTCAAGAGTTCTAAAGAAAATCTTTTACTTATGAAATTTATTCAGGGATATTTAAAAAAATATATATTATGTTAATTTTAGTTATTAATCTCAGAAACCTTAGAACTCTTTAAAACCAAATAAAAATGTTTGTCAAAATTCACTCTAATTTGTTAAGTCAATATCTTCTGCATGATTTGTAATTCGTCCTGTCCTGTTAGTTAAATATTTATTTTTAAATATAAATAATGTTCATCCTAAAAATGCCTATTTGTCATCGACAACCGCATGCCATTAATGTTTACTATACAAATCTCCAAGCTTAACTTTTTTTCTTACTTTATGCATTCCAAATGGTTTTAGTGCAATTTGAGCATGCATTTATGCATGAAAAATATGTATCTTAATCAGTTGTGTAATATCAAATATTTTTCTAGCTCCATCTGGTCCTCCGGTGGGATTCATGGGGTCTGCACGTTCTTCATCTGAAATAATAACTCAGTGGCAACCCCCACTGGAGGAACATCGAAATGGCCACATACTAGGTTATGTTATCAGGTATAGATTACGCGGCTATGATAATAGTCCATGGACTAACCAGAATATCACTAACGAAGCCCAAAGAAATTATCTTATACAAGATCTGATCACTTGGAAGGATTATAACGTACAAATCGCTGCGTATAACGATAAAGGCGTCGGTGTGTTCTCTGATAGTTTCATGATTAAAACGAAAGAGGGTGTGCCTGAGGCAGCCCCTGATGGGGTTCGATGTGAGTCATTCAATTCAACTGCGATTACTGTTTGGTGGACTCCACCAAATCCACAAAAAATTAATGGTATTAATCAGGTTAGTACATTACCTGTCTAAATACGGTAAATTTTGGATTAAATTAAAACTGTTACTAGCTCGGCACTCGTACTCTTTCAGGGATACAAGATGCAGGCATGGAGATGGGATGATAATGAAAATAATGTTGTTGAGCAAAAACTAGTCAGTGTACCTCCTAATCTGTTGGATCCCCTCACTGAACAATCGGCTATTATAGGCGGCCTCGACAAGTTCACGGAATATAACATTACCGTTTTATGCTTCACTGAACCAGGAGATGGACCTCGCAGTGAATATGTTCTAGTCAGAACTATGGAAGACAGTAAGCTTTATTCTTTTATCTATAGCATTTCTTTGCCTTGTTAATGATGAGTTTTCAAGAAAATATTGTGTCCTTGTTCCAGTACCAGATGAAATAGGTAGTCTTCTATTCGACGATATATCAGATCGTGCGGTCAGGGTCTCCTGGACTCCTCCAAAGAAATCGAACGGAATACTGATCGGGTACAAATTGTCCTACCAAGTTAAGGATAGCACTGAATCTTTTAAGGAGGAAATACTACCACCAAATGTCACCAGCATCAGAGTGGAGCATTTGCAGGTTCGTGCTTACCTGGTTTAAGATTTATTTATAAAAACTTTTATTTCTCTAGTTTAATTTTAATGGGAGAATGATACAGTAGTACCCAACTGATATGGCTTACCGATGTACCTGCGCAGAAGATACATTTTCAAAGCGCGGGAAATACTATTGGTCGGCAGCTGCTGCCATGTGTGCAGGGGCGTGACTTGCGAGTGAGACGGAACTAACAGCTGCAGTGTATTATGATCCTTATAGTAGTGAACTAAGGTTGATTGTAAGTTTTAAGCATTTTTCGAGCCATACTTTCTTTTCTGTGCGAACGAAGATTCACGACGCGCCTTATCAGTTGGGTACTACTGTACCGTTAGTCTTTTACCCATAACCACTGCTATACTGTTTGTCGTAAATGATTCTTTAATCTTATACACATCTCACTAATATTATAAAATGAATATTTGTGACTCTATCGCGCATAAACGGTAGAACGAATTTGGATGAAATATGGCACACCGGTAGAATTATATTCTAAAGTCGTCCTCTGAAATTGTCGGAAAATAAAATGTTGTCAGTATAGGAACAACGCAGAAGGTAATAGGGATGCGGTCTGGGTTGTAAAATTATATTTCTAATTAATCCGTCGCTTGGATTATCAAAAAATATTGGACACGTATTTTTTGCTTTATCAAATCAATAAAAATTACTCAGACAAAGTGCGTCAAATTTCGGGAGTGGGGCTCGTGACGTCCCTTGCTTGTGAAAAGTGTACCATCGCGGAACTTCAACACACCATATCTTCGTAATTTTTTGTTTGATTGACAAAATAAAGAATACATGTCTTATATTTTTTGATAATGTAAATGGCAGACTAAATAGAATGTGTCAGGCCACTAGTGTATCGAATGCGTATTTGTAGGCGAGTACCCACTACAAGTTCTGGCTGCACGCACTGACGGGCGTGGGCGAAGGGCCCCCGCGCGCCGCCACCATCCAGTCGGGCGTGGAGCCCGTGCTGCCCGCCGCGCCCAGGAACTTGGCGCTCTCCAACATCGAGGCCTTCTCCGTGCTGCTGCAGTTCACGCCCGGCTTCGACGGCAACTCTTCTATATCACTGTGGACTGTTCAGGTGACTCATCCATTCACTTATTTGTATGGCATTTTTTAAGGCTTTGTGAAGAAGGTGTGCAGTGTATAGCTTAATAATGTTTGCTTCAATTGCAATTTTTCGTCCACAAAAATTGGATAATCCTGAAGGTCCCAGATTTCAAGTTTAAATTCAAATCATTGTCTCGGTGCACCTATATCGAGAACTTGAGCAACATCACCTTTTGGATTTTCTAAAGGTCCAGATAGAAGGTCTAAAGATTCCATTCAAATCATAGTCTCAATGCACCTTATACCGAGAAAGCACATTAAATTGCATTTTATCTTGATACGAGTGCTAGGCCACTTCAAAACATGAGGGACAAATCAAACTAGCATGCGTGAGCATTTTTCCTATTGGTTTGGATTGAAACTTATGAGACACTTGTAGAAAAAAAAAAAAGTGAATTCACACTCGGACTACTTTTTTCCAGGCTCAAACAGCACGCAATTCATCCTGGATAACCATCTACGACTTGAACGCTCCTGACGCACAGTCAATATTGGTCACCGGGTTGATTCCCTTCACAACTTACCGTTTGCGTGTGATCGCAACTAACGTGGTCGGGTCGTCGCCGCCTTCAGAACCATGCAAAGAGTTCCAAACTATACAGGCGCCACCTCAACATCCCCCGAGAAATGTCACTGTGAGGGCCGTCAGCGCGACTAATCTGCGTGTTCGATGGATTGTAAGTATTTTATTATATTGATTATATTAATGTATTTGCAGGAAATTGACAATTGTCGACTCCTCGCTTCACATGGGTAGCTTTAAACCTGGAGATGGATATGTATTTACCGGGTTCGTGGTTAAAATTACGGAGAACTAATAATAGTACTTCTGCTATTCTAGTTTTCTTGTAAATAATATTATATTTTTTATTCCAGCCACTACAACAAAGTGAATGGTATGGTAATCCCAAAGGTTACAATATAACGTACAAACGGAGTGGTACTAATGACACTCTCCACAGCATTATTGAAGACCATACGGCAAACTCTCACGTTCTGTCCAACTTAGAAGAGTGGTCGGTTTATGAGATTCAGATGACAGCTATCAACGAAGTAGGGATTTCTGCGGAAAGTCCTACTGCAACAGAAAGAACTAGAGAGGCCGGTATGTATCTTGATTTTCTGTGAATAATATCAATAAAAAACGATACCTTTCTTGGATATAGATGATTGGATTTTGATCTTGTATTGAAATGTTTATTTTATCAATGTGCCTTTGAGCCTACATTATTAATGAAACACAAGGTTTTGGAAGAGGAAGCCTATTTGCTTTACATAAAGCTTAATTAATTTTCTTTTTTACTTAAGAGATTCATACAACTAACCAGCTAATGTTTCAACGTTTTCAGTGCCATCAAGAGGACCAAGTGAAGTATCTGCCAATGCTACCTCATCCACGACAGTGGTAGTGTTATGGGGAGACATCCCTGTTCAAGAGCAGAACGGCTTAATCGAAGGGTATAAGGTGTGCTATGCGGCTGTAGTACCACCGCCGCGACCGGAGCATAAGAAAGTGGAATGTCACGCTATAGCCTCTAATCAAACGCATACTATAACACTGACAGAGCTTAGGAAATATGTCGTCTATCAGATACAAGTGCTTGGCTACACGAGGTTGGGCGATGGAGCATTGAGTGACCCGCCTGTTACTGTTAGGACGTTTGAGGACAGTAAGTAGTTTTACATGTTTTAATTTTTTGGACAGATAAGCGAACAGAGAACTTTAAAATAATCGCATCTCCATTATCATTCAAAATTAAATACTGTAAATATCTTTTTATTTTTTACAAACTCCTCCATGATTCTATGTTCTCAGAGCAGATTTATAATTTTATTTTTTCCAGCCCCTGGCCCGCCATCGAATGTATCATTCCCGGATGTGACATTCACTACAGCTCGCATCATATGGGACGTACCAGAGGATCCCAACGGTGAAATACTTGCGTACAAAGTTACATATCATCTCAATAGCTCAACACAACACATGTTTTCACGAGAGTTTTTACCATCTGATAGAACATTTAGGTGAGTCTTTTTGGCATACTTTAATGGAGTTTAAATTATTCAGTAAAATATGGGAATTATTCACACAGAAACCCATTTGGGTTGAAATCCGCCATGTACGTGAAGTAAATTTTAGCATCAGCGTGCTTTGGTTACTCAATTTATCTGCAATTTGTTTTGATTTTGATGAATTTACTAGTTGAGAATGGAAACCGTATCGTGGTATGGAACCCGATACCAACCGGGTGCTAATAAATTCCATAGGGCTACGTGAACCACTTACCACCAGGCGATTAAGGGTGGACTTCTGGTTGACGCATGAGGGCGCCACAGGTGGGGTACGAAACTCGGCTCAGGGCATTACCGGGAGGGAGGGGACGGACTTTTACGACTAATTGGGAACGGTCGAATAACTAATCGCTTGAACGGAACGAGACTGTGATGGAGGTCGCGACGCGCGAGTCTTAGTTGAGCGTGATTTATGATCTATTCCTATAATTTACGGACCGTTATCGGTTAAAATTAAGACTCTTATATCTTTACTAATAAATGAAGACAAAGAACTCAAAGCTTTACATAGCATACCATATGGAAGTAGCTATCACAGGTAAAATTAGCTTAAGAAATGATCTATATGTCCAGTTTGGCAATGAAAAAACCTACTATTCGTAAGCAAAACGATTCGTTTGTGTTTATAGGAACCAGGCTTTAAACAATTTTAACAGTGAAAGTTCACTAATATAATCCAACAAAATAAAATGGACGTAAAGATTTCACATTGTACTTATGATCCAAGGCTGGTTTTCATATACCTACATTCATCATTAATTGGTTTACTCTACATTTGCGCGCTAATGAAGTTATAGGAGGAATAAGTTGCAATAGGTCAAGCTATAGGTCATGGTACAATCTATAGGTTTAGTTACTCTGGTGTGACATGACATTAAAAATCCTTTTCCTGTCATGCGTATTTTAGCCCGCACGCGGTTCTCGTCCGCATGCGGGTGATAGCAAGTTCCGGGCCACACGCAGGACAAAGATTTCGTTTGCTGCTGCAGTGTTGTGCGTGTCGCCAGTGGGTAAACTCGTGCACAAACATGAACGTTAATCCGCGTTCCGCGCGCGTGCTAGCCGCATGTTAGGAAAAACATGTATCAAATGATAGGATGCGGGCAGTCCGCATGCGGACGAGAACCGCGTGCAGGCTAAAATACGCATGACAGGAAAAGGAGCCTTAGTCGAAGTGTTATAAAATAATGTGATGTTGTTACACAGAGCGACAGAGCTATCATCGGAGCGGTACTACCAGTTCTCAGTGACGGCGCAGACGCGGCTGGGGTGGGGCGGCACTATGCGCGCGCTAGTGCTCTCGACCGTGAACCGCGCCGCGCCCGCGCCGCCCGCCCGCCCCAACCTCGCGCGCTCGCAGATACAGCCGCACCACATCACCTTCTCGTGGACGCCCGGCGACGACGGATACGCGCCGCTCAGGTACTACATACTTAACGTACAACTTATTAATTAAAGGCCCTTCAACGTTACCCTGTCATTGACTGTACGTCAGCAACATAAGTACCTGAACAGATCTAAATTTACAAAACACCTGTACACTATAACTTTCTTTTAACAATTGATGTCAATGTTATATTTTTAACCGCGAGCCAAGCGATTAATTGTCACTACATAAGTTAATGCTGACCGTGCAAGTGTACGGTCGTTAGTCCGCAAGTTTACGATAGTTTTACAGTAGCACTAGCCGATTTGAAAATTTGGAACTATTCAGCTACTTATGTTGCTGACCGTACCGACGTTATAAACTTCAGTTGTGAAGACTGGCCAGAAACTTCAACAGAAACAGTATTGTTGTACGTTGTGACAGGTGTATGGTCGACAAAGCAGCTGGTGACTCACAAAGTGTGTTGATATTACTTTTACCGAGAGCTTAAATTCAACGAGGTTTATTATCACACACAGATACTACACAGTACAACAAAAAGAGGAAGGTGGAACTTGGCAGACTATACCCGAGCGAGTGGATCCGTTCGCCACATCGTACACGGCGGAGGGATTGAAACCTTACACAGCGTATCAGTTCAGGATCAGAGCTACCAATGATATCGGCCCCAGTCGGTATAGTAACGCTACCGAAACTGTACGCACGTTGCCTGCGGGTAAGTTGACATATAGGTATATTTGAGTTACACGAATTATTTTTTCATGACAATGTAGGAACTCTAATCTGAGTGAGTAATTAGGTATTGTTTTGAAGTAAAGCCAAGCAGTACGTATTTCATAGTAAATCTTAAATTGTGGACAATATTGAATAGAATCTTAAAAAGTAGTTGTGTAATTTATGAAAAAATCATGTACATAAAATTATACGGGAGAAACAGAGAACCAAGTTTTAAGTCAGTCAAAAATATTACTGTACTGAACATCCAGAGCTGAGAATCTAGTCAGAGTCATTGATTAAGTTAATGCGCGAATAATAATAATATACATAAACACGGAAATCTAAAAATAAACTTTAAGGTTAATTTGATTCTGTGGTAGTATTAAAAAACAACTATTCTCTCTCACTTAGCCAACTGAAACGGATCTTTCTGCGTTTCCATCTATAGTCCAACTGAATTGAGGCAGATAATCCTTCTGATTTACTTGTTACATACTCTTCATCCTTATCACTTTAGTATTGATAGGGCATTCTTGATTCTCCCGGCATGAAACGCGTATAATCTCTCCCGCAGCACCAAGTAAAGCCGTAGAGAACCTCCACGTGGTACCAATAACGCCGAGCAGCGTGCGCGTACAATGGATGCCCCTCGGCGAACAGTACTGGAGCGGGGACACACGAACCGGCGGGTACAGGATATTCTACCAGCCACTCACTGATTTCCCGACCGCCCTCCAACAGACTATGAAGCAGGAGGTGCCAGGAATCAAGGTAACTTTAGTTAAAGTTAATTTCGTCTCGATAAGTTTACTTTGTACATTCAGATAAACATATTTATCTAAACTAATATTATAAAGAGGAAAGATTTGATTGTTTGTTTGCATTGAATAGGCTCCGAAGCTACTGAACCGATTTGAAAAAATCTTTCACTGTTAAAGCTACATTATCCCTGGGTGACATAGGCTATATTATTTTCAAAAAAATTAGGGATCCTTACTAAAACTCCAATAATGTAACCCAAGGTGTAAAAAAATTACCTAAAATATTCATTTCATCGCGTGCGCTGCGAAAACTATTGATGATAGAATAAAATCATGTACTACAACTTTGTAGAACACATCATTATTTACAAAAAGTGTCGCGACAGTAAATGTCTAACTATTATAGTTATGCCACAATAAGTGTTTTTTTATTTTAAAAATTTAATTGAAATGCCGCCGCTAGAAAAAGCTCTTTATTCGTATCTTAGTATTAATCCTTATCAAAATAAATTACTTCATATTCAAGACTGCTTCAATACCTTTGTATAGCTTTTTGAATTATTTAATTCGGACATTCCATTCGAAAGATATCACGAGTTTAAAAATGTAAGTATTAGTATTACAGTGTTTGTAAAAAAAACTCCTCCGAGACGGCTTGACCAATTCTTACGAGATTTTGTGTGTATATTCAGTAGGTCTGAGAATAGGACGTAAACTATTTTTCATACCCGTAGGGTAGGGTAGAGTAGGGTAGGGTAGGGCAGGGCAGGGTAGAGTAGGTTAGGTTAGGTTTGGGTAGGGCAGGGTACGGCGCGCAAATCTATCGACGCCTCATTACGACATTGCACCCGTGCGAAGCCGGGGCGGGTCGCTAGTTAGTAATATTTAAAATAACAAGTCATAACTTTTTACATTTCGTTACATAATTTCTTTAAATAATAATAACCGATCGAAATAGTAATAATTTCCAAGAACAATATAAAAAATTAATCCATACAAAAAGAAAAAAAATACATTTATGCCACTATGTCAAAAAATCATCTACGGTATAAAACGCTTTCTCAGCGAGCCAATGTTTCAGGGAAGATTTGAATGCCATGTTTCACAATCGGTGGGTAACTTCTAACCCCCCAATAAAAATCCATAATATCAACCTTACCATTAAATAGACCTAAAGCTTTTCTGAATTTCACAACGGCTCACATCACTGACAAAACATCGTTATCAGCGAAAT